>JAMYXO010000271.1:35000-42500 GCA_033310375.1 Conus canariensis | reverse complement strand
TTATAGTCTCATTCGAAGGACTGTATGGGAAATGGAGTCAGAACTAATGTTAACTCCAAGGGAAAAATCCCCCTGTACCGAAACGCCCCGGCGGAGATTCGAACCCGCAACCCCAGGATCACCAAGATTACGAGTCAGGCGCTCTACCAACTGAGCTATTCCGGCTCCGAAATACTATATCTACCATACTATATTCGAAAGCTCTCCAGATATGCGACTTAACTAAGTTACACTGTTCATGTACTGATAAGGGGAAATCAAACAATTCTGAATCAAAACTATTTTTGGCTCCACGTTTAGCTGCCCTGTCTACTTTTTCATTATAATGAAAAGAACAATGTGAAGGAATCCAACAAAAAGCTACGTGGGTTCCTCTTGCAATTAACATGTGTATCATACAACTTATCTCTATGATCATTTCAGGTCTTGTGTGCAATTGAAAAACGTTTAATGCCTGAAGAGCTGATTTAGAATCAACACAGAACAGAATTTGAAATATTGTTTTTGGAAAGTTTAAAAGGTAATTTAAAGCCAGGAGTATCGCTGTTAATTCTGCTGTAAATATCGATTAATTCCGATATAAAATGATTTCTGTACACTTAAATCTGGTATTAAGAATGCACAACCAGTTTGTTTATCAATGCACGAACCGTCTGTGTATATTTTCAAATAATTTGAATAGTTCTTTTCAACATGGCATTTGATATAGCTTGCTAACATGTTTATGTTTTCATCTTTTTTCATATTGGTATGTTCAATATCAAAATGTGCTTTATTAAGCTCCCATGGTGGCATAGGAGAAAATAACGGTGTAATAGATAGTGCATCGTTATCGATTGAAACTCCAGAATCAGTAACACTTTTTGACGTGTAAGTTGCCAGTGTTTTTTGAGAAGCTATAGATTTTGCTCTTTTAGGACAGTCAATATCTGACCTCATTTTTATTTCAGATCTAATGTGTGTTTTATTAGTTGTACTCTTGATAACAAATTTACAACACGCTAACTCTCTGTATTCATCTAAGGGAAGCATCTGCGCTTCGTAATACGTACAAGAAGATGATGCTTGCACCGGAAGGCCAAGTGCTAATTTCAATGCCTTGCATTCAATACTTTCAAGCTTTTTCAATAGGTATTTGGGAGCGCTAAAGAATACTTCTTGGGCATATGTTATTTTCGACCTCTTTGAAGAGGTCGTACAAAGAAGACAGTGTGCACTAGTCGCCTTGGCGAAGTGGTTGGCTTCGCGGATTACCGGCTTAAAACTTGTGGATTTCTTCCCCCAGCGGCTCTTACCCAGAGGTGAGTTTGCTACTGGCCCAGCGGGGAAGACTGGGACCGCACAGTTCAGTTTCATCCACTTAATGGATGCGTCTCTAAGAGTGTTGCTCAAATTTCTGGACCAACACTGCAGGCGTCTGTATCTCTCGGCCTGATTGACATCAGGATATATTATGAGGTGGTGGTTTTATTTTACGTCTTTTCATCGGGCAGATGATATTAGACGGGAAAAAAAACACCACTTAAGTCCTTTCAACACATACATCTGCATACACTTATGAAAAAGAAAACAGCATATCAGTTAAGGACCCTCATAATAGTCTAGCTACCTCAGAACTGGCTAAAGTATTATGCATGAGTCAGACAGAACTTGACTCTCATTTTCATATTTGTCAAGATTGGTACCTTTCGCCTTATACATTTCAGTTAAAACTGGACAATCTAATAGAAAGTGATGCACAGAGATGAATTTTCCACAGACAGATATATTATGAAAGTAAGCAAAGAGTACAGTCTTGTCGTGCAGTTTCATACCAGAATGGAAACTCGTAATATCATCTTCCTCTTCTTTTCCTTTGCCATCGAGCACAACTTGAGATATGTGTTGTAGTTTCATCCGCACGCTTGGCTCAACAAATTCCTTGTCGACGCACTGGGCAGTCTCATCATTCCAACAAGACATGCAGTTATCTGGTCTTTGATGATGTTCTTGAGGCAGCGCTGCTGGTACTGCTATGATGATGGATGACTCAATTTGCTATGATGATAGATAACTCTGTTCTCTAATCAATACCGTCAGTTTTGATGAGATAGAACGACTGTGGACACATCAATGCTACCTTTACCTTAAAAAAACAAAACAAAAAAAGACTAAGTAGCTACGTAAGCCACGTGGCCAGTTGACTGATCGGTCGGCTGTGGCTGGCTGGGCTGTGAGCAATATGAACTGAGGCCATAGGAAACGCAGGTAAAAGGCAAGTGATCAGGGGAACAAACTGAACCATCCCTAGTGCTGACGTAAGCAGTCTGAATCATTTCCCTTTTCTCCGGTAACCATCCGCGTGCGCGTCCGTGCGTGCGTACGTTTGTGCATTGTGTGTGTGTGTGTGTGTGTGTGTGTGTGTGTGTGTGTGTGTGTGTGTGTGTGTGCAAGTCAATACATTATGTGCGTGCGTGCACACTTTTGGTGTGTGAGTGCATGTGTACATATACGCTCGACCCTATGTGTCTATGTCTGTCAGTGCGACAATACGTTACGTGTATGCTTTCATGTGTGCAAGACTCAATGTGCGTTCACGTGTCTATCAGTGCGATAATACGGTGTGTGGGATGGGGGAGGGGGGGGTGCGTGCGTGTGTGTGCGTGCGTGCGAGCGTGCGCGTGTGTAACCCGACGGCTTTGCTGGAACGCCAGCACAGTGTGCGACAACAGAGCCAGTTGTTCTGCAGTCCCCAGATGTTGACCTCTCGACTGGCCTGCCGCCCTGGTTTTCCCCGCAGTTTAACATTGTGCGACACGATTAGACAGCACAACCTGACCCGTTTGGGCCAATCTGACGTGACCTCCTTCTGTGTGTCCGTATGGTAGCTGCTGTAGGTTACGATGACTGATGATTCATGTCAGTGTTACCTTCTCAGTGTTTGTGATGGGGCTGACATACACACTACATGTGCGAGCATTGACACCAGTGCACACCACGCGTACACCGGCATGTACGCCGGGACGTGGGCCAACACACACATGCATGTCCAAAAGGGTGCATGCATCGCTCACACACATTCTTCCACACTCTACAAATACGCACGTACGTACCTATCGCCCTCACACACACACACACACACACACACACACACACACACACACACACACACACACACACACATGCATGTCCAAAAGGGTGCATGCATCGCTCACACACATTCTTCCACACTCTACAAATACGCACGTACGTACCTATCGCCCTCACACACACACACACACACACACACACACATGCATGTCCAAAAGGGTGCATGCATCGCTCACACACATTCTTCCACACTCTACAAATACGCACGTACGTACCTATCGCCCTCACACACACACACCACACACACACATGCATGTCCAAAAGGGTGCATGCATCGCTCACACACATTCTTCCACACTCTACAAATACGCACGTACGTACCTATCGCCCTCACACACACACACACACACACACACACACACACACACACAACACACACACACACACACACACACACATGCATGTCCAAAAGGGTGCATGCATCGCTCACACACATTCTTCCACACTCTACAAATACGCACGTACGTACCTATCGCCCTCACACACACACACACACACACACACACACACACACACACACACACACACACACACACACACACACCATGTCCAAAAGGGTGCATGCATCGCTCACACACATTCTTCCACACTCTACAAATACGCACGTACGTACCTATCGCCCTCACACACACACACACACACACACACACACACACACACACACACACACACACACACACACACACACACACACACACACACACCACATGCATGTCCAAAAGGGTGCATGCATCGCTCACACACATTCTTCCACACTCTACAAATACGCACGTACGTACCTATCGCCCTCACACACAACACACACACACACACACACACACACACACACACACACCACACATGCATGTCCAAAAGGGTGCATGCATCGCTCACACACATTCTTCCACACTCTACAAATACGCACGTACGTACCTATCGCCCTCACACACACACACACACACACACACACACACACACACACACACACACACACACACACACACACACACACACACACACACACACACACACACACACATGCATGTCCAAAAGGGTGCATGCATCGCTCACACACATTCTTCCACACTCTACAAATACGCACGTACGTACCTATCGCCCTCACACACACACACACACACACACACACACACACACACACACACACACACACACACACACACACACACACATGCACACACAACATGCACATGCACGCAACACTTGCGCCACGGTGACATTAATTGGAATGCATTGCATCTCTCTCTCTCTCTCTCTCTCTCTCTCTCTCTCTCTCTCTCTCTCTCTCTCCACTCACACACACAACACACACACACACACACACACACACACACACACACACACACACACCACACACCAGCAAACGCATTCATCCACGCCGTCCGACACACACACACACACACACACACACACACACACACACACACCACACAACACTCACTTTAGGGAGAACTCGAAACTCGGAACTCGGAAAATTTTAATTGCAAAGGCCACCGACCTATCTGCAATGAGGTCAAGGAACAAAAATGAAATCACACACACTGACGCTGTAACATTTCTACTGATCACGCTCATTTACAAAACTTGCTCACACCAACTGTATAATCGTAAATTGAGAATACCGAAAGATGCTTACAATCACACCCGTATGTAGCACTCTCCCAGACTCGCACAGCTCGCGCATACAATTTCGCTCGCGCTTACAATTGCGCGCGCGCAAACCACACACACACACACACACACACACACACACACACACACACACACACACACACACACACACACACGTACACAAGCATACACACACACACACACACACACACACACACACACACACACACACACACACACACACAAATAATCACGCATACACACACACACACACACACACCACACACACACACACACACACACACACACACACACACACATTTTTCATCATGATCCCTAAGTATACACAAGACGTATCGACCACGAAACAAGGTAAAACAGATAAATTTATGAAAACATATGGTACTCCTAATGTTCTCTCCCCAGTAACAATTCTTCTCTTTTCTTCAAGGCATAGAAGATATACATCGCAACAGAGCGAATTACGTCCCTTTTCTCGTTTTGTAGCAAAAACTTCAACAATGGTCCGTGTACATTTGTTACATATTTCGTGATATACTTATTTCTTAAATCTTGATATGATAGACATTCCAGCAAAAAGTGTATTTCATCTTCAGTTTTGACACAAAAAGGGCAGCTTTTTGAGTTATTTTTGTATCTGTCGTGGACTTTTATATCACTGATTCCTAGTACAGACAGAGAGGGGGCATAGTCGACACCTACACACATAACAGCCTGTATGAAGTAGTCTTTCGACCCATATGTTTGTTATAAGAAGGCTCAACCCTAAGTAAAGGACAGAGAACTGGGTCAAATAGTTTCTTATTGTTGATCAAAAATCATCATCACAGTACCGTTATCAAGATACCCAAAATCAGTCACAATCGTACAATGCGCGCGTGAGCGCTTGCGTGCGTGCGTACGTGCGTGTGGGCGAGCGTGCGTGCGTGCGTGCGTGTGTGTGTGTGTGTGTGTGTGGTGTGTGTGTGTGTGTGCGTGCGTGTGTGTGTGTGTGTGTGTGTGTGTGTGTGTGTGTGTGTGTGTGTGTGTGTGTGTGTTTGCGTGCGTGCGCGCGCGCGCGCCCCCATGTGTGTGTGTGCGTGTGTGTGTGTGTGTGTGTGTGTGTGTGTGTGTGTGTGTGTGTTTAGACTTTGGCAATATCATGACAGACCTCGTTTGAGTTCTGTGTCAAGGCTGCTTTCGCTGCTAAAGTCGACAAACGAATGCATTGAACACGTTTGGTTAATGATAATCGATGAGTAAATGTCCCAGGGGACTGAAGAAAAGACTCACATAAGAATTTTTTTAACGTGATAAATCAGAGAGAGAGAGAGAGAGGGAGAGAGAGAAAACAATAGATCGTACATGATGTGCAATGATATCTCATTTTTGTTCTATATCTGCACAGAAGAAGAAGAAGAAAAAAAGACAGCACTCATGCAATCTTTGTATAAATATAGCGACCACGCAATTCTGAAGCGCTCTGGGTCGACTTGTTACCTTTCACGTTCAATAAAACCGGCGTCATCATGTGGGAGAGCGAGAAAGGTGTGTGTGTGTGTGTGTGTGTGTGTGTGTGTGTGACACATGCGGACAAGTATCTCTATATCGTTCAACATTGCCACTTCAAACTAACGAGCGCGGACAAACCAGCCGCCGTGGCGAAGTGGTTAGCGTCGCGGACTCCCGGCTGGGAGGTCGTGGGTTCGAATCCCATCAGAGTCATGTGGGTTTTTTCTGCCCCGACCGGCTCCTACCCAGAGTTGAGTTTGCTGCGGACTCATTTGGGAAGACTGGGACCACACACAGTCGAGTTTCATCCACTTAATGGATGCGTTTCTAAGAGTGTTGCTCAAATTTCATGACCAACACTGCAGGTGCCTGTATCTCTTGACGCTGGGATATATTATGAAAGGAAGCGTAGAGAACAGCCCTGTCATGTAGTCTCAGACCGAAATGGAAATCCGTAGCATCATCTTAATTATCCTCATTCTCATCGATCAGTATTAAAAAAAAAATGTCTCAAATTCTGTGGCCCTTCATGCCCTGCTCTCATGGTGACCTCAGTTTCGATGTCCTCTCCACGTCTGTGGCCTTGGTTTGGTTCCATCGGGGTTACCGGTATCGGCGAGTCCATGGGGGCTGTCGTTGGACGGACGTGGTAGCGCCCTCCAGAGGGAGAGCTCACTCACGCCGGCTCCGCGACCAAGCAATTATTGTCGTCAATACGGAGCTTAGTAGGTGGTGTCCTGCGTATGTTAAATCAGAACAGGCGCCACTGAACACCACCGAAGTGACCCGGCAGCAGTGCAGTGTCTCCTTCGGTGGGTTGTCTCTTGACGACGTGACATTCACTGCTCCTTGTGGATTGCCGGTGCCGGGGCTGCGGCGGGGCCGACCGGGCTGTGGCTGCGGACGGGGTGTCAGAATGAGCGGCGTGGGTGCACTGCCTCTGAGGTGGCGCAGAGGTTAGGACAGAAAAAAAAAAAAAAAAAAAAAAAAAACGAGCGCAGACAAACCATAAAGTTCTCATCATAAATTGAATTACTCACAAAACAGGATGACCACGAGTCAAGCGATAAACTTGTTTTGTCCAAAGAAAAAGTGCGTTATGACACATTTCCCGAATACCAATGCATTTGATCACGACGAGTAGATGATATAGAACAAAAAAATGAGAAATTGTTGTACGTTGTGTAGGCTATGATGTGAAGAGACTGGAAGACGCCGAAACCAAAGCGAATTTTCACATTGAGGAGTCAC
>JAMYXO010000271.1:0-30000 GCA_033310375.1 Conus canariensis | reverse complement strand
GTGCGGTGCGGCCCGTGTCGGGGGAGAATGGTGTCCTGGTGGTTGAGAGGGACTCGGAGTAGGATCCGCGCCCCTCAACACGCCACTTTGGCCCGGACTTCCCCTAGACGGGGGGCAGCATGGGGCCCAATGCTGTCAACCGGTCGCCTTCACAGTGTGGGCATGGCATGGGTCAAACCGTGTGCCACGTTGCTTGTCCTGGAAGCCAGGTGAGTGGCCTCCTGTCCGTTCCCGGCAGTTGGTCATGAGCCTGGTGGATGGGGTGGAGCGCGTGCCACGCGGTGTATACCTGCACTATAACCCTGGTGTTTCCCTTTGCTGGAGGACCGCTTAGGGGCATCGCCTTTGTGGGCACTCGATGGCGGGTGGGGAGTAGGGGAGGTGAAGTTTTTTTTCTTTCATTATGACATCTAAACAACTACCCCCTAACAAAAAGAGAAGAAATGATGATGGACATGGCACGCTTATGGACGAGACTATGAATAGAGATTCAGATTCAGATAATGAGATAAGAGAAGTGGCAAAGAGAAAGGTATCCAAAACACATGGCCAAGCTTCCTTTTAGTGGAAGCAAAAGATCCGAAAGAATCCATTGCTCGGATTTCTCCGTTCGCTGTTTGCAAGTGGTTCGAGGGAGTTTCGTCCACAGGATTTAAAATGATCAAAAGACTCCGATCTGGTAGTTACCTTGTTAACTGTGCTACGGAAGCGGCGTCTCGGTTGCTACTGAAAAGGGATGGTTCTCAACTCATGCAGATCACAGTTAAGGTTTCCATTCACCCCTTTCTCAACTACTCGAAAGGGGTAATCAGATGTGTTGACTTGGCTGGAGTTGCTGAATCAGAAATTCGGACTGAGATGGAAAGTCAGGGTGTTCTGCAGGTCCATAGAGTTAAAATCTCTAAAGGAAGTGACTTAATCGAAACCAACACGCTATTCTTGACTTTTGCTATGCCATCTCCCCCAGAGTTTGTCAAAGTGGGTTATGTCCGAGTGAAAGTTACGCCTTTTGTACCATCTCCTTTGCGGTGTTTCAAGTGCCAACGCTTTGGGCATTCCAGCCGAGCTTGTCGGGGTCAGGAGATCTGTCGTGACTGTGGACAGAAGAAGCATGATGAATCTTGTATAAATGCTGTATACTGTGTCAATTGTAAGGGTGACCATCCAGCAAATTCAAAAAGTTGTCCAGTGTGGAAAAAGGAATGCGAGATTCAGAAAGTAAAGATTGAGAGGAAGTGTTCCTTTCTTGAGGCTAGAAGGTTAGTGGAGGCCAGGACTCCTTCGGCTGCGACTTATGCACAGAAGGTGGTTAACGATTCTGCGAACCGGTCATCGGGTGATGATCTGGGAGCAGCTCCATTCACTGCTCTGGAGAAGAAATTGACAGAATTGTTGTCATCGGTTTTGGATCGGCTTACTGTACTTGAACAATCAGTTGAGGTTTTGTCTCAGAAATGCAATAGTGTTCCGTCCAGCAGTGTACAACAGGCTTCAGCCCCTGCTGGTGAGGGAAGAAGTGTTTCAGTTGTACAAAGTGCTGTGGATCAGAGGTCAGGGGTGAAGGATCGGAGGAAAGAGATGTCCCCTCGCTCACAGGCCAATAACAGCAGTACGAGACAGGCACGCAGTGAGGAGCGTCCTTTTCGGACTCCAGACCCTCCTAGGGGAAAATCTCGAAGTCAGGTATTTGGTGCAGCAGGTTTCAGTCCAGTAAGAGCAAATTCCAAGCATGGCAACAAACAACTTAGAAATTTATCAGGAGCATCGGCTTCTGACCTTGTCTTGAAGAACCGTTTTAGTTCTTTGGTGGACAGTGAAGTTTCTGGAGAAGAGGGCTGATAGATATTCTTTTAACAACCTAACATGGACATACTCCAGTGGAACATAAGGGGAGTTAAAGCAAATTGTCGGGACCTTGAGCTATTATTGACAGAGTATAGATCTTCGGTAATTGCTCTTCAGGAAACCCTTTTAACTGCAAGTAAGAAGCATGAGATTCCTGGTTTCTCCTGCTTACTCAAGCCAGCTTCTGCAGACTTTTCAAGGAGAGGCGTTTCTCTTTATATTCATAATTCGGTACTACATACAGAAATTCCACTTCAGACGGATCTGGAGGCAGTGGCAGCTCGTATCTCGTTAAACAAGGTCGTTACGATATGTTGTTTGTATCTGTCTCCATCTTCTGTGATTTCGAAGAGTCAGTTGGATGGTTTAATTTCTCAGCTCCCTCGCCCATTTCTTTTATTGGGTGACTTGAATGGCCATTCTCCACAGTGGGGAAGTAACTGCACCAATTCTCAAGGGAAAGTTCTTGAGGATTTTATATCGGATTATGATCTCTGTCTTCTGAATTCAGGCTCACCGACCTTTTGTTCTCCTTCTGGTTCTTTGACTCACTTGGATTTGTCCATTTGCGACCCTTCCTTATTTTTGGACTTAGAGTGGCAGGTTCATTCGGACCTAAGCGGGAGTGATCACTTTCCGATTTTTATTTATTTTACAAAGCAAATGCAGGAGTCCCCTCGGGAAACATGGAAGTTTCGCTCTGCAGATTGGAGTCTTTATCAGCAACAGATTTTAAGTAGACTGCCTATGAATCTGTTGCGGAGTTATGATGATCCTGTTTTGCAGTTCACTAAAGTGATTGTAGAGAGTGCTAAGGAAGCTATTCCCAAGTCCCGTGATAAACCAAATGATGTTAAGACCCCTTGGTATGATAAAGAGTGCAAAACTTTGAAGGGTAAGAGAAAAGGTGCTCAAAGACTTTTTGCTAGGTTTCCTATGGTGGGGAACAAAGTTAAACATCAGGCGTGTAGGGCTAAGTGTCGGTATACTTTTAAAACTAAGAAGAAAGAATCTTGGAAAAAATTTTGTTCAAATCTGTCCTTTAAGGTCAATTCAAGGAAAGTCTGGAAACTAATCCGTAAGATTAAGGGAAAGTCGGTTACATCAGTTATAAAATGTTTGCAAGTAAATGGATCGATTATTACTAATAAAAAGGAGGTTGCTAACTTGTTAGCTGTTACTATCCATCAAAATTCGTCAGCTGATCATTATTGCAAGGAATTCCAGCGTATCAAAAGATCAGCAGAGTCAAAATCTTGTTCCTTCGTGCCAGATAGTTCTGAGGATTACAACTGCGTTTTCAGCATGGATGAGTTAAAGGACGCCATTTTGAAAGCCAACAACTCAGCTCCTGGACCAGATGACATTCATTATCAATTTATTCAACATTTGCCAGCTGAGGGTTTAAAGGTGTTGTTGTCTCTGTTTAATCATGTTTGGTGTTCAGGGTATTTTCCACCTTCTTGGAGAGAGGCGGTTGTTATCCCTATTCCTAAACCAGGGAAAGATCATTCGGACCCTAACAACTATCGTCCTATAGCTCTCACTAGTTGCTTATGTAAAACTATGGAGAGAATGGTATATTCTCGATTGTTATGGCAGTTAGAATGTCTGGGGGCCTTAGATGTTTCCCAGTGTGGATTTCGGAACAACCGCAGTACTACTGATCACCTGGTTCGATATGAATCTTTTATCAGGAATGCTTTGATTAATGGAGAACATGTAGTTTCTATTCTTTTTGATTTAGAAAAAGCTTATGACACAACATGGAGGCATGGAATTCTCCAGGATTTGAAGGCACTTGATTTCAAAGGTAATTTACCAATGTTTATTGCTAATTTTTTGTCTAACAGGCATTTCAGTGTTAGGCTTCATTCGACCTTTTCGGATCCTTTTGAGCAGGAGATGGGTGTCCCTCAGGGTAGCATCCTTTCTCCACTTCTGTTCAATCTCAAGATTAATAACATCGTCCAGTCAGTAAATTCTGGAATTGATAAGTCATTATTTGTTGATGACTTCTCCATCTCTGCCAAGGGGAAAACTTTGGCTGCAGCTGAGCGTCAACTTCAGTTGTGTGTTAATCGTGTTCAGCAGTGGGTTACTGAAAATGGATTTAAGTTTTCAGCTACTAAGACAGAGTGTGTTCATTTCCATAGGAAAAGATCTCAGGTCTTAGAACCAGCTATCAGTCTCAATGGTCAAGTAATTAAAGTTTCCAAACAAGTGAAATTTTTGGGGGTTATTTTTGATAATAAGCTTTCTTTTTTGCCTCACATTAAGTACATTAAACAATCTTGCCAGTCAGGTTTGAATGTTTTGAAGGTTATTAGTCACACTGATTGGGGTGCAGACAAGCGAACTTTGTTGCGATTGTATCGGGCTTTGGTGAGACCAAAGCTAGATTATGGGTGTGTGGTATATGGTTCTGCACGAAAATCTTACCTCAAAGCTCTTCATCCAATTCATCATCAAGGACTGCGGATTGCTCTGGGAGCATTTCGCACATCTCCAAAAGAGAGTTTGTATGTTGAATCTGGTGAACCCCCTCTGGAGCTAAGGAGGTTGTGTCTTTCCATGAATTACTATCTGAAACTGAGGGCTAATCCAGAAAACCCTGCCTATGATATTGTCATGAACCCGCCTTTTAGAGCCAAATATGATCTAAAGCCAAATGAGATTCCTCCACTGGGTATTCGTATTTTGCCCCACTTCGGGGCAGCTGGCATTGACCTTGATGCTGTTGATGACGGTCCATTACAGACTGATGTACCTCCCTGGAAAGTCGCCAATCCAGAGATTAATTTATATTTAACTCAATTTCGAAAGGAGGTCACCTCGAGTGCTGCATATAAACAACTTTATCTTGGGCAATGTGAACTTTATCAAGATTTTATCAAGATTTTTACAGATGGTTCTAAAAAAGGTGAGAGGGCTGCAGCTGCCATTGTGTGTGATAACAATTTTCAGAAGCCTACTTTGTTAAGATTGCGGGATTGGTCGTCTGTTTATACTGCTGAACTGAAGGCTTTAAATCTGGCCCTCAGTGCGGTGTCCAGGTCAGATCAGAATGATTTCCTTATTTTATCGGATTCATTGTCGGCATTGTCGGCTCTATCAACAGTTTTGGCTGATATTCATGATCTTCATACTCGGCTTGTCTCTTCGGGAAAGCATATAGTTTTCTTGTGGGTCCCCAGCCACATGGGAATCTATGGTAACTCAGTGGTGGACAAAGCAGCCAAACAAGCTCTCGGTGCAAGTCTTTCCAGGAGGCCTATGCAGTTTGTTCCTCACTCTGATCTACGTCATAAATCTAGTTTGTATTGTCGTGAACTGTGGCTGAGTGAATGGTGTAATCAAATTCATAATAAATTGTTTAAAATTTGCCCAGATTTAACCAATCCTTTCCCATCGGTGGTATGTAACCGTAAAGAGGAATCGGTTTTGTCACGGTTACATATTGGGCACAGCTATATAACGCACAGTTGGATACTCAGAGGGGAAGACCCCCCATGGTGTGTTGCGTGTGACAGCTTGTTCAGTGTTAATCATTTTTTGACAGAATGTGCTGATTTGATGTGTATCAGAGAGAAGTTCTTTTCCACCAGTGATTTATCAGTTCTTTTTCGTGAGATTTCAGTAGATCTTATTTTTTCTTTTTTGAAAGAGGTAAACTTATTTTTATAAAATATAGTGTTTTAATTATGTATACAGGTGTCGTCGGAGTTGAACAGATAATTGTGCTTTTGTACTCATAAATTTTAAGCGATGTGTTAATACTAGTGTGGGTATTTGTATCTAGAGACTTAGATATGATAGCTGAGGTCCTGATTTGGCTCCTAGTAGTCCGCTGGACCCTATAAACACAAACTAACTAACTAACTAACTAATAGATGGAGTCAGTGTTATAAGAAGTGGTCTTCAGAAAAAAACGAAAAAAGATTTTGTTTATTTTGTAACTTAACTGGCTATGAACTTCATGATGAAGAAAAAGTGTCTATTCTAATATGGTTTGCAAGAAGATGGAGAGTTTTGATGCTATGGATAATAAGCTCCCAGAGTGAGCGACATAGACTTTTGTTTTTCATTCTGATGTGTGATGTGTTTACATGGGTATCAATATATGAGTTGTTAAACAAAAGTGTGGTGGAAATCTTTCCCTTGCATATATTGGAGCTGATGAACTGAAGTGAATTGAGCGTTCTTGTGTTACAAGAAAAGAAATGAACATTTCCTGAATTGACAAAAGACATGGTGATTATATGAAATGAATTGAACATTCTTGTTTACAAGAAAGCAAATGAACATTGTGTGAATTAACGAAAGACATTTATAGTTTGAAAAAATAATCATCAATTAATCATTGTGTGTAATGAATTGTATTCATGGTTTATTGAAGAGGATCCAGATGGAAATCCTTTTCCCTAATTTGGAAGACTAGATTATGAAAGGTTTATGTGAGAATCCTTTCCTCAATTTGGAAAAATAGAGTCTGAAAGGTTTATATGGAAATCCTTTCCTGTGCAATGTTATGATTCCGGAAAAAATAGAATATTGTAGTGATGAACAAATATGCTGATGTATGGCTCAAGTTCTAGTGAAATATGATGTGGCTAATGAATATGAACGAATATGCTGATATGTGGCTCAAGTTCTAGTGAGATATGATGTGGCTAATGAATATGAAGATAGTTGTGATTCTAATGAATGGTGGCCATGATAATCAAGGTAGTTAATCAGTTTCCCCAGGTTGATAGTGTTCCCTGGATTGACGGGGACTGACTGCTACTGAGGCTAGGGCCGGGGCCGTAGCTGGTTGACGCCCCGTTCTCCACCTGTTGCTGCGGGTGTGGAGAGGCCGGCCTGAGCGCCGACAATCGCCCTACCTGCCACTGCACCCGTGACCGGTCAGTGTTGGGCCAGTGAAGAGGAGACATCGCTCCTGCTTCTGTGCCAGCGACCTGCGTTCGAGGACGTCGCTGTGTGTGCGGCGTGTGTGCCACAGCTTTGTGTTAGTGTTTTGAGCCACAGCTCAAAAGTGTTTGAGCTACATCTGGTAAGAGAGACTGTCGCCGAGTGCTGGCAGAGACGCCGCGAATGAGGTGTTTTTTTGTGAGCCACAGCTTTGAAGAGACTCTGCGTCAGACTTGCCTCGTCGCTGCCGTCGTCATCATCATCGCTGGACCCGGCAGTTGTCAGTTAGAATTGTATTAGTTGGTTATGTGTGTACACCTGATGGTGGGTGTACCATCCTATGCTTAATGTGTTTATTTGTATATGTTTGTTGATGGCTCGGGCAGCATAAAAAGAAAAGTGTTATATTGTTGCCTGGTTGTCCATGTGCGGATGAGTGGGTGTGTGTATGTGAATTAAGGGGAAAAGTCGTGCATGCATCCATAATTACTGAGTGGGAGTCAGACAGATATCCACACACGCACTTCCATCCGTAACAGTCTCTAACTGAGGGTAGCTGCTATGTAAGTGCCCATAATAATAATAGTAATAATATTGGAAATGAAATGAGGCAGGGAACAGTAAACAATAAACAAGTAGGTAACTTTTGCTCCCATAAGAAAACCTAACACAGAGTAACTTTTATTCAAGACTGACACAGTTGCTCCCATAAGAAAACCTAAAACAGAGTAACTTTTATTCAAGACTGACACAGCCTTTTAAACTTGAATAAAGTCAGACAAATACATAGACGAACAATCTAATAGTGGGGGGAAAAACAAGCGCAGGCCAACAACTCAACTATCTTCATAGTAATGACCTGGCAAAGATTTGGACTTAAGGGGGGGGGGGGGGGGGGGTTGAAGATGGAGAAACTGGGTACATGAAATTAAGAAAATATATTACAAATATGAAAACTCTTCACTAGCTGCATAAGGGAACCATCGTAATCCCTTTTGATGGCAGATATATTTGTATTGCCTGCTCCGAGGCCTTTCGTCCGCTGGATCGGAACTCATCAGGGAGACACGGCTGGTTGTGTCTGCGCTCCTGGCGTCAAATAGAGACACACCACAGTCCATAATACCGTGGTGTTCTCACCACCAAGGGCGCAAAAAAGAATCCAATAGCACCCCCAAAAGCAGCCAGTGAAGGGTAGTAAATGAAACCAAACGAAAGTGTGGGGAGGAAAAAAGTTGCTGCAAAACTAAAGACATTATGCAAATAGTATAAAATGTAGGGGACAATCTTTGAGCCTACGCTTGAGGATCCACCCAAGGATGCAAGGGAGATCAAAAGACAAACACGCAGACGAACAGAAACAAATACAAATAACCTCAATTTAATCGAGACGAAATTGGACATGAAATGAGGCAGGGAACAGTAAACAATAAACAAGTGGGGTAACTTTTGCTCCCATAAGAAAACTTAACACAGAGTAACTTTTATTCAAGACTGACACAGCCTTTTAAACTTGAATAAAGTCAATCTTGTGATTGACAAGACTTGACGAGACTTAGGATGACTGTAGGAAGTTGTGGTTAATGAATGTTTGAGTCGAGAGGTGGATGACAAGAACGGAGTGAGTGGATGGAAGAGAGGATATGTATGTTTATATGTGAACGGGGAAAAGTGATCAAAATATATCAATGTATTACTGGAAAAAAAAAGTTTATCTTTCCCGAAAGTATTACGATGGTGTGAGTACTGGTGAGCTCTGGAAGTGAGGAATGAAAATAATTGTGTATAATTTATTGGAAAATGTGTTCTGATCCCTGTTGTGGACACGTCTAGTGATGATAATGTGGAAAGATAAAAACATTCTTTTCTTGATAAAAGAGAAATCGTTCCTTTGTCTGTAATAACTGTATTCTTGGTACTTTTAAAAGGGTTACATGAGGAAACCTTTGTGTATTCTTCAAAGTAATCACTCATGCTGCTAATCGACGAATTTTTCCATTGTAATACACACATTGTATTGAAATTGAGTAGACTATATTATAGGTATTTTCCCCAGATTCTAGTGAAATGTGTTATGTGAAGAGTGACTGCTAGTGACAAGACAATGACGATAAATATATAGGTAGTAGGCTAGGTAACCAATGTAGCCATACTGTTCCCCAGGTGTTGGTGAGGCTCCTGAGTCCAACCTGGAACTGATTACCACCGGGTGTGGGGGTACAGCCCATGGCGCAGCTGCTGTCTCCGTCAAGACAACGTGGAGAGGCTGACCGCCAGGTCAATAGTAGATTTGCGTAGTAACGGACCTCAGGATTGTCAAGACAACCACCAGATCGGTAGTCCGACGTGATCAGAGTGTGTGTGTGTCCTGTGGGACACCGTTTGGGACTGTATCTTGAAGCGGCTCTGCTTGCCGTGTGAATACCCTGGTTGGTGTGCTATAGACTATAACTTTGGATCGACGCAGCCAAGTATGTGAACTGTGTCTGTTAGGACCCTTCTGATGGTGCCAGCGAGATGTGCGCCAGAAAAAAAAATTGCTTTAATAATTAATGTTTATTTCCTTTAGTTGTACCACCACATTTGTGTCGATGGCTTTGACTTATTACACGTTGTTGTTGTGACATGTTCATTTATGTGCTGTGTGATGCCTGCTGATTTATATTTATTTAAATTTATACAAAATTTATACAAAACTGAAAAGTATGCTGATCTGGCAAACAGCCTGAGGAGAGAAGGCTATCAGGTCAAAGTCCTCGCTGCAGAAATTGGAGCTAGGGGGGTTGTAGGAACGTCTGCATACAGCCTCATGACACAGCTCTCAGTTGCTGGGAGGGAAAAAACCAGAGCCCTGAAAGCAATGGCAGAAGCGGCAGAGAGGTGTTCAAGCTGGATCTGGTCAAGGAGGAACAAAAGTGAACTTCATAAGGCTTAACTTTCCTACAAATATCAGGTGTCCCAGTGGCTCAGTGGTTTGAGTGCGAGTCATTAAGTGAAAAATGAGCATGTTCAGAGGGTCATGGGTTCGAATCCCAGCCATGGCTCGTCCCAAGATGGGAAAAAAGGGGCAGCAGAGGGACATCAGAGTCATGAACCGGGTGTGGCCCAACCCCCCTAGAGTGTCAGGAGATAAGGGCCGAAACACTTGCTTGAAAGGAGCTTCTCTTCTGAGGACTCTCTGCTGCCACGCTCTCCACACGTTTCTTTCTACTGATGCGTGGGTAAACCATTACTTCCGGGAATAGGCCAGAGGACGTCCGGGAAAGACCGGAGGACACTGGGAAAGACCAGTACCAAGGGCTCTGTGGGCTGGTTCCCCACTTTGCTTTCAACATGTGGCTACTAAGTACAAAAGGAAAAGATGCTCCCAGG
This sequence comes from Conus canariensis, assembly GCA_033310375.1. Lineage (NCBI taxonomy): Eukaryota > Metazoa > Mollusca > Gastropoda > Neogastropoda > Conidae > Conus > Conus canariensis. Next base: position 19,869 of record JAMYXO010000271.1, on the reverse strand, counting down.
ATTCACCGAAAGGGGGAGAGAATGATGAATCCATCGGTGCTCAACCAATCACGACCGCAAATCCCAAACGGACTATGAACATGGACCAAGGAATATCCATGTGTCTGTGGAAAGCGTTTCGCTACCACCCGTGGCATGAAGATCCACAGAACAAAGATGGGATGTGTGAAGACTCATCTGAATGAGCAGCAGCGCACTGCATCAGCAGATAAGACGTCGGAAGACCAAGGCCAGGATTTAAACCACAGTGCCAAGGACATTCACGCGGTTGGTTCGGATGAGGAATTTGCACAGGCCCTCTATGCCAGGCGCCTGAAACTCAACCTGCCACGAGCAAACGAAACTGAAGATTGGGAGAAACTGGATGCAAAAATCGTCCAAAGACTCGATGCACTGATAGGGAAAAGCACCCTGGAACACAAACTAGCCACATATGGGGACATTGTGTATGCCACATGTAGAGACGCCTATGGAGCAAAACTACCCAAAGAGAAAACACCTCCAAAGAAATCCAGACGCCAAGAAGAGATGGACAAGTTCAGGGTCCAAAAGAAAAACCTCAAGAAGCAAATGAAGACCGCACTGCCAGCTGAAAAACAAGGCTTAGAAAAACTCTGGAAAGACCTGAAAGCAAAACACAGCGCCCTCAGCAAAGCGGAATCTGTGAGGAAGAGGAAGAGCAAAACGAAGAAGACCCAAGAGCGCTTTTTTAGAGACCCCTTCCAGTTTGCCAGAACACTGTTTGAGCAGTCGAAATCTGGGACCCTAAGTGTGGACAAAGGAGTTCTTGAGCAGCATCTGAGGAAAACATACTCTGACTCACAGAGCAAAGCACCACTCGACATTCAAGGTCTGGTGTGGCCAACCAACCCTGAGGAACAGTTCAATGACAAGCCTCCAACGTTGGCGGAAATCAAGAAGGTGGTCGACAAAGCCAAAGCCAAATCATCACCAGGGCCAAACGGAATACCTTACCAGCTGTACAAGAAATGTCCCAAGGTGCTGGAGTGGCTCCACAGGCTGCTGCGATCAGCTTGGAGACACCAGAAGATCAGCGGCCAGTGAATGACCGCAGATGGTGTGTACATCCCCAAAGAGCAAAACTCAAGTGACATCAGCCAGTTCAGGCCAATATCACTACTGAACGTCGAAGGGAAAATCTTATTCTCTGTCATGGCAGCAAGGCTGACCAAGTACCTCATGGAAAACAAGTACTTGGATGTGTCAGTCCAGAAAGGTGGCATCCCAGGTGTGGCTGGCTGTGTAGAACACACCACAATGATCTGGGACGCAATCCAAAGAGCAATAAACAGAAAAGAGAGACCTGGACGTAGTGTGGCTTGATCTGGCAAACGCATATGGATCTGTACCCCATGAGATGATACAGTTAGCTTTTGAGATGTACCATGTGCCAAAGAACGTCCGCGACATGCTCAAGAAGTACTTCAATGGCTTCTCAATGCGGTTCTCTACCAAGCAGTACACAACAGATTGGATCAACTTGGAAGTGGGCATTGCAATGGGCTGTGCAATTTCCCCAATACTGTTAGTGTTGGCAATGGAAGTCATCTTGAAAGCAGCAATAAGCAACGCAAGACAAACGGACCTTGGCGATGGATACAAGATGCCCCCTCTCAAGGCTTTCATGGATGACACTACAGTGATTTCATCCAGAAAAGACGAGACACGTCATGTGCTGGAGAGGCCGGACGACATAGTTGCCTCATCCAGAATGAAGTTCAAGCCAAAGAAATCACGGAGTCTCTCACTGAGGAAAGGAAAAGCGGCCGAATCTGTGGTCTTCAGTGTTGCCAACCAGGCCATTCCAACAGTCACAGAAGAGCCAGTCAAGAGCCTTGGAAGATGGTATGATGATACGCTGAAAGACACACAAAGAGCAAAAGAAACCAAACAGATGTCGGAAGAAGGCTTGGAGACCATTGACCAGTGTGGGCTCCCTGGCAAGTACAAGGTCTGGTGTCTGCAGTTCATGCTGATCCAAAGCTCCTATGGCCTCTGATGATAAACAACATCTGCACCAGCATAGTGGAAGCAATGGAAGCCAAAATCAACAAGTTCACAAGGAAATGGCTTGGTGTCCCACCCTGTCTGACTGACATAGCGCTGTACTGTCGCCAAGCAAAGCTGAAACTACCACTGAAATCCATCCTGGAGGAATACAAAACAGGGAAGATCAGACTTCAAAGCATGCTGGAGGACTCAAGAGACAAGGTGGTAGAAGCAATCAAGCCCCAGCTGAAGACAGACAGAAAATGGAAAGTTCAAGAGGCGATGGATTCTGCAAAAGAAAGTCTCAAGATCAGATAAATAACAGGACACACACAGACCAACAGACAAGGACTGGGGGTGACCAAAACTGAATGGTGGTCAAAGGCCAAAGGAAAAGCCAAAAGAGACACGATGATTCAGGAGATGAGAAAAGAAGAAGACCCAAAAAGACTCCAAAAAGCAGTCCAGCAGAGCCAGCAAGGGCAAAGGACAACGTGGGAGAAATGCACTCCAAAGAAGTCTCACTTGGAATGACATTTGGCACATGGCCCGCCCCTCTCAGGATCAGCTTCATTCTCAGATCTGCATATAACCTTCTGCCCTCCAATGCAAACCTGGTGAAGTGGGGAAAAAGAGACGATCCTGCATGCCCCCTCTGCCATGAAAAACAAACAGTGGAGCATGCCCTAAGCTCATGTAAAGTAGCCCTGGCTCAAGGAAGGTACACATGGAGGCACAACCAAGTGCTCAAAGAGATTGTACAAGCAGTCTGGGCTAGTACCAACACCACAAAATGGAAAATCAGGACTCCAAAAGCACCCGCAACATTCTTCACGGCAGGAGGTAGCCAATCATGGCCAAGAACAACAGTGCCACTCGGAACATGCAGGCAGAGTTTGCTGGACAGGGCAGATGACTGGGAGTGCACTGCAGACCTCCTAGAATGGAAGAGTCACCCAGAGATCATCAGCAAGAGTGGCATGAGACCAGACATAGTAGTCCACTCTCAGTCAACCAAGCAGCTGATCATGATCGAGCTCACGGTGCCATATAAGAACAGAATGGAGGCAGCTCAAATCTACAAAACTGAAAAGTATGCTGATCTGGCAAACAGCCTGAGGAGAGAAGGCTATCAGGTCAAAGTCCTCACTGCAGAAATTGGAGCTAGGGGGGTTGTAGGAACGTCTGCATACAGCCTCATGACACAGCTCTCAGTTGCTGGGAGGGAAATAACCAGAGCCCTGAAAGCAATGGCAGAAGCGGCAGAGAGGTGTTCAAGCTGGATCTGGTCAAGGAGGAACAAAAGTGAACTTCATAAGGCTTAACTTTCCTACAAATATCAGGTGTCCCAGTGGCTCAGTGGTTTGAGTGCGAGTCATTAAGTGGAAAATGAGCATGTTCAGAGGGTCATGGTTTCGAATCCCAGCCATGGCTCGTCCCAAGATGGGAAAAAAGGGGCAGCAGAGGGACATCAGAGTCATGAACCGGGTGTGGCCCAACCCCCCTAGAGTGTCAGGAGATAAGGGCCGAAACACTTGCTTGAAGGGGGCTTCTCTTCTGAGGACTCTCTGCTGCCACGCTCTCCACCAGTTTCTTTCTACTAATGATTAATGGTGTTATATGTTTATAATGTTTTGATGGTTCAGGCAACATAAAAGAAACTTAACTTGTGTGTTGTCTGGCTGTCCATGTTCATGTGATGTGGGTGTGTGTAGGGAATAATCGTTATACGCATCCAAACTTTTGAAAGTGAGAGTCAGTAATACACACAACACCACACCATCTGTAACACACACACACACACACACACACACACACACACACACACACACACACACACACATATATATATATATATATATATATATAGAGAGAGAGAGAGAGAGAGAGAGAGAGAGAGAGGAAGAGAGAGAGAGAGGGAGAGAGAGAGAGAGCAATGCACAAAAGAACAAGTTGGCTCTGGTTTTCCCAAAATTTTCGGCGAGCACACCTCGCTTTCTTCAGGGGACTGTAATTGTCTTAGTTCACACAGGTATCACAAATAATTCTAATAATTACGTATATAAATATATCTCTGTGTGTGTGTGTGTGTGTGTGTGTGTGTGTGTGTGTGTGTGTGTGTGTGTGTGTGTGCGTGTGTGTGTGCACATGTGTGTGTGTCTGTCTGTGTGTATCTGTGTGTGTGTGAGCGCACGGTTGTGAGCGCACGGTTGTGTGTGTGTGTGTGTGTGTGTGTGTGTGTGTGTGTGTGTGTGTGTGTGTGTGTGTGTGTGTGTGTGTGTGTTTGGAGCAAATAACATGTGGTTTATAATAATCCGTAATGGGTAAAATGCACCTTCTAAATTCTCTCTCTCTCTCTCTCTCTCTCTCTCTCTCTCTCTCTCTCTCTCTCTCTCTCTCTCTCTCTAATGTTTTCCCTCAGGCGTTCAAAAACGCCAAAGTGATCCCCCTTCCAAAATCAAATGATTTGTCGGATCCAAATAATTTCAGACCTATATCCTTACTTTCGATTCTATCCAAACCCCTTGAAAGACACATACACACACACGTATCTCAGTTCATGGAGAAAAACAAACTATTTCACCCACTCCAATCTGGATTCCGATCTAATCATTCCTGCCACACAGCATTATCACGAATGTGTGACTCATGGCCTTCAAATATGAACCAATCACAAATGATAGGGGTTGTCTTTCTTGACTTCAAAAAGGCGTTTGATCTTGTTGATCATTCCATTCTTCTAAAGAAACTATCTGTCTACTTGAACCATACCCCGACAATCTCATTATTCCAATCATACTTGAACGATAGGACTCAGTATGTGGTGCTTAATGGCAAAACTTCCGCTTCAGACTTTGTCAGACATGGAGTCCCACAGGGCTCTGTACTAGGCCCCCTACTATTCTGCATCTTCATCAATGATTTACCATTGTCCGTATCAGATGAAAAGGTCACGACAGATTTATTTGCTGATGACTCGTCACTCCAAACGAATGGTAGTGATCTACAGACAATAGAAACTTCTCTCCAGGAAAGTCTAAACGACGTGTCAGACTGGTGCCATTCAAACTCAATGGTCATACACCCAGCCAAAACCAAATCTATGATTATAGCTACCCGCCAAAAACACCAGTTGACTCCTCTTTGCCTAAAACTTCAGTTGAATGGCACTTCTATCGAGCAGGTAGACGAGCATCGTGTTTTAGGGTTAACGATAGATAAAGAATTGAAATGGCAATCTCATCTCAATAACGTTTGCAAGGTAGTCTCAAAACACCTTTTCCTGTTGTCTCAATTAAAACGCTACGTCAACAGTAATGTGCTTAAACTTTTCTTCAATGCACACATAATGTCACGTATCAATTACGCCTCAACAGTGTGGGACGGCAGTAGTGACGTCCACCAAAAAAGGCTGAATTCTCTCCATAGACGTGCAGCAAAGCTACTCCATCCAGCTGTATCTCTAACAACAGACGAAAAACTAAAAGCGCTGAACATACTTCCTCTGAATAGGCAACTGGAATTCAACAAGGCATCATTTATGTTTACAATCTTGACAGATACTATGCCATGTTATATCAATGCCCTTTTTACAAGATCAAACAGCTTTTCTGGCTCGACAAAATTCCTCCTTCCCTACCCACGCATTGATCTATACAAAACAAGCCTAGCTTACTCTGGACCATATGTCTGGAACTCACTTCCACCGAATCTACAAAACATGAATACTTTAAAACTTTTCAAGGAACATTTGCATAAACATTTTATGTCTCAGTAATTAAATTATTCAATTACAATGATTAGCGCCCATTCGCAAAGTCTTCTGTGAACCATACTTTGAATAAATTGTCTAAACATAAAACCTACTCCGTTAAAATCGCTCATCCCCACTCCCACTCTGTCTACCATCCCTTTGCTCCTCCCACTATCTACCATTCTCTCTTCCCCACCCTCCTCTGACCTCTCTGTCTGTTGTCTTTTTTGTTTGTTTGTAAGTTTCCTTCTGTTTTACCATCCCCCATCTCATTAGTGCTTTTATGAATTGTTTGCTTATCATTGTAGAATTAGATTACCATGTTGTTATGTTGAATTGTCAGTATGAACGATATGTGTTGAAATAATGTATGCATGACAAGGACAGATGGTAAGACTAGGCTTTGGCCTAAAATCTCCATCCTTGTGTATTAAAGATCAATCAATCAATCAATCAATCTCTCTCTCTCTCTCTCTCTCTCTCTCTCTCTCTCTCTCTCTCTCTCTCATCTCGGACTGGAAATTTGTCACAAAGGGGGGAGTTAAGATAACGCTGCAGGACAAGTGCCGGAAACAGGCTCTATTATCAGTATTGACGTAACATTACAGACGAACAGGCCATCCCAGATACTTCAAAGACGGCAGCCTATCGCAGGGTATTTGTCGGTTCCCTTGTCCCTGTGGTGCAAAACGGCGTTCACGGACTTCTGAGGACTGGGAAATCACAAGACCCTGTATTAGGTCAGATGGAGCCAAGCTCTCTCTCTCTCTCTCTCTCTCTCTCATGCAATATGTGCGTGAAAACACACGCACACACACACACAAACGCATGCACGCATGCACACAAGCACACACACACATGCACACTTGCACCGATACACACTACACACACACACACACACACACACACAAACATACACACACACACACTCATTCACGCATGCGTGCTAAAACGCATGCACACACACACACACACACACACACACACACACACACACACACACACACACACACACACACACACACATGCCACTTACTCTATTTGCTTGGGTGTCCTAATCACGGCATTGTTCGGGGGCAGTGAACTGACCTGCTAAGAATGCTACAAATATATGTGCAGGTTATCCATCCCACATTCCAGTTTGAAACCCAAAGTTCACACTTACATCACAGGCCTTTGGCAAGGGAAGTGAAACACGCAGACTGATAACAAACTCTTTCGAGTCTGAACATTTAAGAGGTTTAACCATCTACGACTGGTAGCCAGCCATAAAGAAGAAAGTTTTGTGCCGACAACACACACAGGCCACTCTTTTCACATGACTCGTATCTTTTTGTGAGTAAAGAAGCCCCACGGTGCTTTCAATGTGTATTCTTCAATACTAATAAGAAGCGACCTTGACAGTACGATCAATACTCACTTATTTATTTTCCTATTATTTCGTCTATTTCTTTATTTTGTTCTTTCGTCCATGTGGGTTTGCCTGGGCCTTTTCCAGGAGAAATGCTTCAAGCCGTCCTCTGGAAGTTATGTGCTGTTAACTTCCTCTTTTCTGTAATTTGTAAGACTTTTTCTGCCTTTTTTATTGTCCACTATTTGTATGCCTTTGTGGACAATTCTCCTCTCTTTATTCAGAAAATTGGTTTACACCTTTTTTTTCTCATAACAAAATATCACATGCATGATTTTTTGTTGTTGTTTACCAGGAGCTAAAAATTGTAGTACTGTCTAGGTCTGCACACTAGCTGACCATATTGCAGCATAGATAGCCTATACGGCCTTTCAACGTATTTTGTGGCATTTACGGGTTTTAAAAGCAAAAGTAGAAATACCGGATTCTAAACGAATGGACCAAACAAGTTCACACACACACACACACACACACACACACACACACACACACACACACACACACACACACACGAAACATAACACAACGCGTTTCTACCTACGGGTTTACTTCAGACAGGACGAGTACCATTCAATACAATGAAAAGAGTGGTGCAGTCATCATCGCGCGCCTTGTAAAGAATAAATGGGAAAAGTTAGACTGCTCTAACTATTGGGAGATTGCTCTGCTCTCCATTGCAAGAAAAATCCTTGCAAGGACATCACTGAACAGAACGGTCTTCGTCACTGAAGACCACCTTCCAGTTAGTCAGTGTGGCTTCATAGCCAACAGGAGCACCACAGACATGGTGTTTGTTCTCAGGCAACTACAAGAGAAGTACTGGGAGCAAAACAAAGGTCTGTATGTAGCTTTCGTCGACCTAAGCAAGCGTTTGACACTGTGAACAGAAAAGGAATGTGGCATATCATGGAATGACTCAACTGTCGTCCAAAGTTCCTCAGCACGGTCATCCAGCTGCATGAAGATCAGCGTGGCCAAGTCAGATTTAACAGGGACCTCTCAGAGCCCTCCCTTATCATCAACGCATCCTGGCACCGACTCTCTTTGCCATGTACTTCAACATGCTGCTCAAACGAGCCACTGAAGACCTTGATGACGAAGATGGAGTCTACACCAGATATTGTCTCGATTGCAGCCTAATCAAACTCCGACAACTACAGGCCCACAAAAAGACTCTGGAGCAACTGATCTGAGACCTCTTTGCTGACGACGCTGCCCTTGTTGCCCATGCAGGAAGAGCCTTGCAGCATATCTCTTCCTGTTTTGCAGAGGCTGCCCAGCTCTTCAGGAAAGACGTTAGCTTGCAGAAGAGGTCCTCCACCAGCCTGCACCACGGGAAGAGTAGCACCCTTCCCACATCAACAGTAGAGAGACTGAACTGAAAACAGTCCCTCAGTTCACCTACCTGGGGTGCATCATCGCTTCCATCAGACAGACACTACACAAACCAGGCAGGTCCACAACTTTTAGATGGAGACATGGCATAATTGCAACACACTGAAACAAAAAGCTCAGCGCACACACCACCAAGACTTCTCTTCAGTTGATAGGAAAATCACACACACACACACACACACACACACACACACACACACACACACACACGCACGCACGCACGCACGCACGCACGCACGCACGCACGCACACACGCGCGCACACACGCACGCACGCACACACACACACACACACACACACACACACACACACACACACACACACACACACACGCGCTTACATTATGGATTGGAATTGGATCGCAGAAAAGTGCCACGATTGAGATATATTTTAGTAGTTCCCAGCCTGTTATTGTGTCTTTCATCTAGTTCCTCAGGATGACGTGTTTGTTTGTTTTTCTTCTAATTTCTTGTTAATGACATTACACATTATGATGTCAGGCGTTGTGCAGTATTTTTTTATGACGTCATTTCTTTAATCTGTCCAGTTGTCAAAGATTGATATTACGTAGTTGTATTGTTTCTGTTTTTTGTTTTTCTCTTCTCTTGAAAAAGGCCACGAGGCCGAAAATTTGTGGAACATGAAGAGTGGGATTGTGATTTTGTGTACTGTTTTCTTCCCTTTGGAGGATAATTGCTTTTGTTTCACTAAGTAAAAGTTTTCTTGATTTTCCGCGTATTTCGGGTAGACGGAACCGGATTTCCTCACAGTAACAATGTAGTATTTGTCGGATACGTTAACACTAATAAAACGGAAGTTTCACGATTTCCATCCCATTTGGTGTATATGTCGCCCAGTTTCAAAATTCAATATTTCTGTTTCTTCCAACCATAGATTTTAATAGTATTATCACACGCATAGAAACTCAGAAAGTGGCGTTAGATCAATGGCAATGTGCAAAATCTTGAAATCAGTGTGTTGAACAAAAATGTTGAACTAAATGATTTTTTCAGCTTAGTTTTTGTGTAAGCTGCAGGTTATATATATATATATATATATATTTTTTTTTTTTTTTTTTTTTTTCATCAGACACTATCAGTCTTGTCTCCTTTAATATGGGACAGTATATTAACTATATGAGCAATTGGTGTTTCCATATATTATTATTATTTTATGAACATTTTTAACAGTAAATCATTTTCCAAACACATACATTACAAATGAATTACATAAAATGTGATTACAAAAGAAAAACAAAAACAGAGAAACACACACACACACACACACACACACACACACACACACACACACGCACACACACACACACACACACAACAAAAAGGCCATTGAACAATCTAACATCCTTGTACACAAAGCAAAAGGGGGGGGGGGACCAGGGGCCGAGGGGGCGGGGAGGGGGGGTGCAGTTGAGGGTAAGGGATAGGGGAGATCCATTAACATTTTCATATCAAACACAAATCAAACATGGTTATACGCAAATATTCAACCATTTTTGAAAACATGCAATTGAAGTACATCTTGATGAATGTGGTGGTTTACAGATGAAATACATATATTCAATTTTGAATTCTAACGTTCAAACTAATCGAAACTGAATTGTACAAAAGCCAAGTTTGTTCAAACTGTGCACAAGTTCCATTTGTAATTGCCATGTAACGTTCTAAGTAATATCTGTCACTCAATAATATAACAAAGGTTTGTACATGTGGTTGTGCATTTGGCAATTTACATTTGTAGATGTAAAATTTTGCAAATGAAATGATGGATTCAAAAAGAGTGTCTGCCTGTGTATTCTGCATGACATCAAACAATACAAGTTCCTTGTCAATCATAAAATCATGACAATGTGAATATTTTCGAGTCAGCAACTGCTGAACATTCGTCTAAAATCGGTGTGTAATAATATGACAGTCAAACAGCATATATATTGAAAAATGTCTGCTCTTCTTGCTCACAAAATTTATATAAAAAGTACTAGACGACGCAGGAACAAGAATCTCTGGGTTGAAAGTAATTTATGTTGCAATCAAATGTCTATTTCCTGAGATTATTTTAGTTTTTAGGTAATAACAATACATATTCTGTGCACAACTGTATGCGATCCTCTGATGACTAATCCCTCCCATACTATCCTTGGGACGAAAGAAAGGTCAAAGTTCCCAAGAACAGCAGCAGGACCAGCCAGCAAGGGTCACAACAATACCTTAGAATGGACCTTCCACTCTACGTACAGCCATCCAAGGTAAAAAAAAATATAGGTAACAGGCAGAACACAGCATATTCCATGTCATCAAGTCTATAGGTAAGCATCATCCCAACCACAAATATGTCTATCCACACACCCAAAAATATTCACATTGCACACATGTCTATCCACACACTCAAAAATATAAAAATATTCACATTGCACACATAGATCTCGTCCCCCCTTCACCCCCCCCCCCCCCCCCCCCCCAAGCTCCCGCCATGCACACTCAAATGAAATTATTTGCAGACACATGGCCAGAGCTCGCCAGCGACAACACACATGCATGTAAACCTATGCATTGGCTCTTTTACACTCAAGTCATACTCATCCTACTGAGACCATGACATTTGCGTATGTCTCATATATTATGGCAAATACCTCCACACTGCGTAAGCTTTTTTTTTTTTTTTTTTTTAAAGATAAAGCTCGTATTTCCCTGACATACCTCCCCTCAAATGTGACATATATGTCGCTTAAAAGAATTAAAATCCTTCAAAATTAGTAATTATCACAATGACAGTAATATTCATTGGAATCGAGATAAGCAATCAACGTACAGTGTATTTGAAATAGTAGACAATTCTTTTCACTTTCAAAGTTGTAACTTCACCGTTCACAGATCATTTACTAAAAGGATGAACAAACTATATTCCATTACTCATGTGAATCTTCAAATAAAGATTTATAATGAATCCAGTCCAGTTATTTTCAAGTTTTTGAAGTTCAGAGTTCACTGTTGCTACGTATCTTTCCATTTGATACCCTGCCTTAAGTATTTTTATGAATAATGAAGTGAGGATCTGGCACTTTGTTATCTAGCATCTGTATTATAATTTTTAGCCAAAAGAATTATCAGATCAACCACAGTATCAGTGTTGAATTTAAAATCTGTTCGAAAAAGTGCTATATTTTCTGTGAAATATAAATTATCTACATTTGAACATGTCTCTTTCAGAAGATTTTCCAGTGTTTTCCAAAATTCATGTACGTATTTTCATCTCCAGAAGACATGCTCTATAGTTTCTTTCTCATTACTGCAGAAATTGCAGTTTTGATTTTGTACAACTCCTATTTCTTTCAACACCACGTTAGTTCCTATTATTCTATGTACTATTCTTATCTGTAATCATTTAAGTTTTATATCTTTAATCTGCTGAATCTTTGAGAAATAAAGTTTCCAAGGTATGTCTCGGTTGAGCTTTTCAGACCATTTTATGATGCATTTCCGTTTCCAGTTATCCTTCTTGATTAACGTTTTATGATATATCTGGGTGCCTTTTGATATAGAGCATATCCTTCCTAAAGCTGCGTTGTGCTCTGCCATATTGCGATCTTGAATATTAAGTCCAACTTTTCTTAAATAATTCTTTATTGATTCTATACATCCCATTTATGACAGAAAGTTTATCTGTATGTCTTATCTTGCTCTGAATTAATTAAATGTGAGTATTTCTCCATTATTCTTTATTAAATCAGAAATTCTGCTTATGTTTTTTTCATGCCACCCTTTAAAGTTAACGGTTTTATTCCCCATTCTAATGTTATCATTATAAAGAACTGGTTCAGCTAGTACTTCCTGAGTAGTTTCTGGTTTTACTTATAAAAAAAAATTGTCTATAGGAGGTGAATACATGTTGCCAAAACATGTTTTCTTTATTTCTTATACACAGATAGTTTGGAGAGTACTCTTCAATGTGTTCAATGAGCGAACAATTACGCACCAACCATTCTTTCCATCTGTGTGTAGTATTTTTAATTCGTCTTACCCATGTTAGTTTTAGTGATGTGATAAATGCTTTTAAATCTGGTATGTTCAGTCCTCCATTTCTTATATCCTTAATAACTGTTTTACAGCTAATCTTGTCTTGCTTCTTGTTCCACACAAACCCAAAACATAGTCTTTGTAGCTCTTTTATATATGCATCTGGAAGGTTTGGCAAAAGAAGCCAGAGATGTGTTTATTTGGACAAGATTAACGATTTAAGTACTGCGATTCTCACGAGAGGGGTGATAATTCTTTTTAGCCAGGTTTTCAATAATGCTTTTACTTCTTTTCTTTGTAGTTTCTTTTTTCTATGTCTATCAGAACGTTAGTAAACCATATTCCTAGTATTTTGAATTCTTTAGGATTTCATATCATGTTTAGGTGTTGCATATATTTTATTGTGCCATTTTTATTACTCCCCAACCATATGATCTGCGCTTTTTCTTTATTCAGAAATAATCCAGACGTTTTACCAAACTTTTCTAAAATTTGAGTTGACTTTTCAAAAGATTTTCTATCTCCACTATTCATTAGTTGAGTGTCATCTGCAAATCGTGACTTTTTTATACTCACTTTCACCTGTTTGGATTTCTTTTATGTTTTTTTCTTCTTTGATCATAATATATAATATTTCTGCACATAGTACAAAAATGTATGGTGACACTGGGTCGCCTTGACGACATCCTCTCTATATATAGAACCATGGTGTGCTTTGTCCATTGGTAAAACTGTTATTTAATATTTTTTTATGTAAAAAAACAATAACCCATCTACTTATATCCTTGCTTTTAATACTTTAAACATAAAATTCAAATCTAATGAGTCAAACGTTTTTTCAAAATCTAGATTTATCAACATTCCTGGTTTGTTTTGTGTGTTCAGTTGATTGTTTATATCATAGATGAGTCTGATATTGTTTCCCATGTATCTGTTTGGGATAAATCCGGTCTGATCTTCGCTAATTACAGTTGGGAGTATTCTTTTTAATCTGTTTGCTATGCATGTTGATCCTATTTTATAGATAACATTTAGCAAGGATATAGGTCTCCAGTTTTTAATGTGTTCTTTGGGATTACCTGGCTTTGGTATACAGATAATCATACCTTCTTTCTGTACATTAGAAAGCTCTCCTTCTTTAAAACTCTCATTCAAGGCTCTTTCAACTAGAAAGCCAATCTGTTTCCAAAAGAACTTAAAAAACTCAGCTCCAAACCCATCTGTTCCTGGGCTTTTTCCATCCTTCATGTTTTTCAATGCCGTGCCTGCTTCCTCAAGTGTTATTTTACCTTCTAAAGATCTACTTTCTTCCACTGCTATTTTTGGTACCTCTTTTACTAAATCTTCAATATTGAGTTGTTCCAAATCTCTTTTTTTTTTAAATAATTTTTCATAGAAATCTTTAGCTTCTTCTTTTATTCCATCTGTATGTTCAATTATTTTCCTTTGATTGTTTATCAATTTTGTTATTTGCTTGCTAAGTTACGTTTTTCAAGGTTACAGAAATACTTTGTAATTTTTTCTCCTTCTGCTACCCATCTTGCTTTAGATCTTAGTAGTACCCCATTCATGATTTTTTCTCTTAACAAAGTCAACTCCTGATTGTATTCTTCAAGTACCTTCATGTCTTGTTCTGGTTTGTGTTCTTTTTTTCTCAATTTCTTTTATGTCATGTGTCAATTTTTCTTCTTTCTTCTTTGATTCTCTTTTCTTCATTGTTGCATATGAAATTGTTTTTGTTCTAATTTTCACCAGCAAAAAGTCCGGAAAGGTCCTATCAGATACTTTAAATTTTATTTCTGAGTTTCTATCATCTTTAGTTTGGTTGGGTTCTTCCTGGGTTTCCGTATATTCTTTTAAAACGTTTTGTATTTCTTCATTAATTTCATCAACATATTTTTTATCTTTAAGTAGGGAGGTATTAAACTTCCAAAAAGTATTTTGTTTTACATCTTTTCCGAATTTAAGTTTTAGAGTTATTAGTGAATGATCAGTTCTATAGCCTGGAATTATATCTGTATCATCAAAGTACCATATCAGGTAATCGGATAGTAGAAAGAAATCTATTCTACTTTGCTGAAAGGGGGTTGGTCTTCTCCATGTATATCTCCTACTGTCTGGATTATTCTCTCTCCATATGTCTGTTAAAACAAGCTCCGACATCATTTCTTCTACTGCTTTCTTAGCTTTGGGGTTATTAACATGTTTATAGTTAAAACAATCTATTTCCTGTTCTAATGTAATATTAAAGTCACCAACTATTATAACATTGTTGTTTTTGTATCTTTTTATTCTCTGTATTAGATCTTAATAAAACATAGGGTCATCTTTATTGGGACCATATACACTTACTAATAATAGTTCATTTTCCATAGCTGTAAAGATTATGATAATGAAATTACCATTTATATCTGATTCAACTTTATTTATCTTAAATTCAAAGTTATTATCAAATAGCACTGCAATTCCTCTGGCATATGAAGTATATGAAGAAAAGATACAAGTATATCCCCATTCTGGCTGAATATAGTTTTCCATTTGTTTTTCAAAATGTGTATCTTGTAGACAGTAAATAGAATTTTTTTTTTCCTCAAATAGTGAAAGACATCTCTCCTTTTCCGCTCATTTCCAATACCCCCCTGAGAGTTTAATGAAGAAATTGTTATTATATTGTTACTATTTGTTTTTTGTTCCATTATGTCATACTGTTGGTCTGCTTACTAATCAAGTGCTCATTCAGACTGGCTAAGAACATTTTAAACTTCTGACTATTTTCATTATATTGTAAGTTCAGGTCATGTTTCTTAATATTGTTCTGTTCTGTCATCACAAAATCTCTTAGTGAATTAACTTCATTCAAAAACCTGGCCTTTTTAATTAATACATCAAACCAGTTGAAGCAATTCTCCAGGAAAAAGTCGTTTCATTACATATCCATGTGTGGCTATTCAAATCTCTTGAGTCTTCACATAACATCAGATGAGTGTTTACAAAAAAACGAACAGACCCACTTCTACAATTTTCACGCACTTGAAAGAAACGTTAGTCACATCAAAATTTTTAGGCAAATATCTTTGACAGTGACATCCATGTAGGCTCTTCTCCCCCTCCATTCCCTCTGAAATCATTCCAAAGCTCATTCTCCAAAAAAAACATCACAACAAAACAGTACAAATTCACCTGGATATACATAGATCCAGATAAATTCTAATGGACAAAGATTGCTGATAGAAAAAGAAAGAAAGAAAGAAAAAAAAAAGAAAAAAAAAATATATATATATACAACCTTTAAAAAGGAAAAATACAAATTTGTTAAATTGACTATAGCAGTCACCGGAGCACCCCGGAGTATTTTCGTCAACTTACACACATGTAAACGCATACATTCCACACATACATATATACAGTATCAAACCCACACCTGTGTGCATATATGCATATTCAAATCAAAGAAAGAATGAACTTTTTCCTCTACAGTGTAGATGTGCAAAGAGAAAAAGAGAACTTTTTCCTTGCCCCCCCCCCCCCCCCCCCCCCCCAATATGTTCAGTGAATGTTTTTCTTTTTGATTATCAAAAAAAAAACTATTTCAATATTTTGGTTAATTGATCACATATGACGGCAGGCAAGAGAAATGGGGAAGTGAGGGGGGAGAGAGAAAGAGAAAGAGAGGGAGAGAGAGGAGAGAGAGAGAGAGAGAGAGAGAGAGAGAGAGAGAGAGCTGTATGCAAAGACAGGAGAAAGGCAAACAGAGGGGGGGGGGGGGGGGAGAGACATAGAGAGGGAGATAGAGAAAAAGGGGTGGGGGTGGAGGGAGGAAGAAATAGTTTGGGGGTTAAAGATAAAGATAACCAGTTTAGAGATAATGATGGCTAGTTATCCCTGTATAAGCAAGAATCATACCCGCGAGCAGCTAACTGTCATTGTACATGTACAGAATGTCTTTTTTTTCTTTTCTTTTCTCCCTTTCTCTTTATATTTTGTTTCTGCAGAATTCTGCATAACTCCAACATAAATGACTTGCCATCCCATTTTCTATAAATGAGAGCACCCTTACTCATAAACATGGGTCTTTATATCAATACATGGCAAAATCAACAAATTGGTCTTATCAAAAAAAAAAGAAAAAAAAAGCCACAAGCAGAGAGAGAGAGAGAGAGAGAGAGAGAGAGAGAAGAGAGAGAGAGAGAGAGAGAGAGAGAGAGAGAGGGGTTATAGAAAGAGGGAAAGAAGCTACAAAATACAACCTGCCTCAAGTTATCAATGGACCAATTTCACTGGTTAGTTGTTAACATCAAATTCTATGTACATACACTTTTTATCAACGAGGGTACAATTTCTCATATTAAATCAATGCATATCAAAATATTATAGCATTCTCTTGGGATTGTATGGGAGGTAACAGAAAACAAAGAGAGACAGACAGACAGACAGACAGACAGACAGACAGAGACAGAGGGGTGGACAATTTAGGAGTTGGGGATAAAGATAACCAGGTTTCAGTGTACACGAATCATACATATACAAGCGCATGACTATCATGTACATAATGTCCTTTCTCTATCCTTTGTTGCCACAGAATTCAAACATAAAGAATTTGTCTTCCAATTTTAAACAGGAGTTCCCTCACTCATGAAAATTATGGGTCTTGAATATTAAAAAATGACAAAATTACCACATGTATCTCTTATTTTAGTCTTAGGACTGTAAAAAGAACAAAACCACAAGAGTGAGAGAGAGAGATGAGGGGGGGGGGAGGGAGGGAGTGGGGGGGGAGGGAGTGGGGGGGGGGATTGAGAAGGAGAAAGAGAAAGATGCTATATGATTCAGACCGCCCCTTCTCAGTGGACAATTTCACCAGTCACTATCAATTATTAACAAGAGTACAGTCTCATACTATATCGATACATCAAACCAATATATATATCGATGCAAAACAAACTAAGCACAGTCATCTCTTGGAATTGTATGGGATGATGCAGAAGAAAGAGAGAGAGAGGGGTCTTAAACATCCTTTCTGAATGCCGTTGCATGATCAAAACTTTTGTTTTTGTACATTTTCATGCACACACACACAACATAGCACCTATTCATGCCTATATACTTTTAAATACGTATATATGCATATATAACTAGTAAATGTTTAACCGTTTGTAAGTACGCCTGAGCACTTACACCTGTGGTGCTATTTCTGAACACACACACCCCCCCACCCCACCCCCACCCCCCTCCCCAGTGCCATCGCAAGCCAACAAGCAACATAAAGCAATTTGAACAGATGAGAAAACACACACACACACACACACACACACACACACACACACACACACACACACACACACACACACACACATAAACAACCTTACTGCTCCAGGAGAAAGAAGTTCACAGTTCCAGCAATTTTAAACTGACGGAGAGGCGATGAAGGAAGGGGAGGGGGAAGGAGGGAGGAAATCCTACCCTTCACCAGTCCTCTTCAGTCGTCCTTTCTACCAGCACATAACCGCTGTCCATAATCCCCATCCCGCCCAACCACCCATCCCATCTTTCACATACCAGAGCTGTGGGCCAGCAATAATTTTGAAAAATTTACATAGCACAGCGCAATACTTTGTCGACGTCCATGTCTATCTCCAATCTCTGTGTCCTTCCATTTTTTAGTTTTGCAATAATCTTTCCATGACTGCTCCAAGCATCCATCGTCGAAGAGTGTTCTTTTGCTTCTTCAGTTTATAATTCAGTGATGTCAAGTCCTCGGAAATCTATATCTTTTGAACGTTGCCTTTTAATTTCCTGCGTTTTGCGAGGAGTTCGTCTCTTATTTCCCTGGACTGGAAACGAGCGATCATGGGCCGGGGTCTGGCATGTTGAGGGGAACGAGCTCCAATCCTGTGAGCTACCTCAATATCCATGTCGGTCACTGTCACTCCCACTTTAGCTGTGAAAACGTCACACAGTTTTGTTATGCAGTCGGTTTCCGTTTCTGGCTTTCCTGGTTTTGATTCCGGAACATTATAGATCCGGAGATTCCATCTGCAACTGGCAGGTTATATTGTTAGCTTTCTGAGTGTGTATCCTTTTACATACTTCATCTGTGTATCTAATCTGAAGCTGTATGTTTAATGCAGCATATACAGTATTAAGGCTCAAGATGTCTGGTTTGGGGATCGCTTGAGAGTTATAAGTAATGTAGGGTCTACCAGATGCACTATGGAGTACATTTGCTCTGATCACATGATAAGCTATCTCTGAAGAAAGTGAAAGAAAAAGAGAAACTAAACAAACTAGTCTTAAATAAATATTAACGAATCGCCCCAAAAACGTGGACAAACGAATCACAAGACAAAACATGACGCGTTTCGACCTCTTAGGTCTTCTTCAGGCAAGAAACAAAACAATTATTACAATGAAAATGAACGAGCAATCACTTATTTTCAACAATTTCAGCGCAAGATAGGCGTTGAATGAAAACGAGGCGGTTCGCTAACATTTATTTACGATTTGTTTAATTTCCGCCTGCAGTCATCACACTTTGCAACTAGATCTAAACAAGCCAGATCCATTCATCGAATGAATATATCAATCATAGATACATTTCAAGATTATTTATATTTAAATACTAACTGAACACACACACACACACACACACACACACACACACACACACACACACACACACACACACAGGTGCGCACGCACGCACGTGGGCGCGCGCACGCTCTGAACAAACAGGGGGAATTTGTAAACTACTGGTGGCCATATTAGCATAAAGTACATTCACTAAAGGTACATTGAATATTTAAAATAATGATAATGATAATAATAATTATTATTATTATAACAATAGTAATAATAATGATAATAATGATAATGATGGTGAGAAGAAGAAGAGGAGGAGGAAAAAGAAATTAAACAGAAAAGCCGCCAAGAAAACACAACAATACGTTTTGCCTATTTGTCGTCTCATGACAATACCAAGGACACAGTTGCCAAGCCGTCATCACCAAATAGGCCTATAATAAGGGAAGTCCCCTGGGGACCTAATTAAGCTTAGAATGGAATGGTAAAAACTCAATGAACGCCCCTCAAGGACGTATTGCAAACACACACACACACACACACACACACACACACACACACACACACACACACACACACACACACACACGCACGCACGCACGCACAAATACACACACATACAGTTGTGGCATTTTATCAATCTGCCTTTTGTTTGTGGTAATACAAGAACTATTTTCTGATGGTGAATT
>JAMYXO010002720.1:0-22628 GCA_033310375.1 Conus canariensis | reverse complement strand
CTGGTAACTTCAGCCAGAGATAGTCGTAGGTTGACTTGGTGGCCAGTTCTTGTGGCGATTTTGGCGGCACTGTCTGCCATGTCGTTGCCCTTGATTCCTGTATGGGAGGGCAACCACATCAGGGTAAGGTCTGTTCCTTTACAGATAATTTGGTGAGCCAGGAACAGGATTTCGGCTTGGAGCTCCCGTCGATTCTTCATCCTCCCTGTCGACAAGCTTTGCAGTGAGGACTTGGAGTCTGTTAGGATGATCAAGCGGGGGGAGGTCGTGGCATGTCATTGACGGTAACGCAGGCCTTTAAAATGGCGTAGAGTTCAGCAGTAAAAATGCTGATCCCTTTGGGTAGTCGGTACTGCTTGGTGGTTTTGAGTTCTGGGATAATCAGAGCGCATCCTGCCTCGCCGTTTTCTAACACTGAGCCATCAGTGTAGATTTTTAGGTGATGGTCATATTCTACTCCGATTTTTTCCTTTGCCAGTGTTGACAAGTAGAGTGGGTTGTCTTTCTTGGGCGTGGTCCCTCCATATTGATGGATGATTTGTGGTTTCTTCAGTTCCCATGGTGGTAGGGGATGTGTAGGAGTTGGTTCCATGTCATGTGGTCCGGTGTTGGCCCTTGCCCAGATTTCTTTGGTCTGGTCACTGAAGGGCGATGTCCGTCTGTGGAGGTCTGCCTTCCTTTCTTTGATGGAGTGCCTGTAGGCGGCGTACCGTGCGCTTGGGTTGTCCTGGAGGGTGGCTTTTACAGTGGTGCCTACCGCTGAGACACGGGCTTCAAAGTTCGCGTTTCTGCGACGACATTCGTCTTTGAGGGGAAGCCATCCTGCTTCCTGGTAAACAAGGTCGTTGATGGCGAATCGGCTGACGCCAAAAGCATGCTTGAGTGCTGCCAGTTCCACTCGTTCGAGTTTTTGCCATGAGGTTTTTGGTGCAGTGAAGAATGCTTCATGGCCATAGGTCAGTCTTGATCGCACCAGGGCTCCTGTCAGGTGGATCAGGCTATCTGGTGTAGCCCAGGGTTCTTGCTTTAGCGATTTTATGAGTCCCACTGCTCTAGTGGCCTCGGTGGTGAGCTCCCTGATGTGCTTCTCCCAGGTGAAGTTGGGAGTGATGGTCACGCCCAGGAACTTGGCTTCCTTGCTGGGAAATATGAGCTGGTCAGCTACTCTTATGTGGTAGTTATCCAGGTTCCTCCTGTATTTTGTGAAGGCCATTAGAACTGTCTTCTCAGCCGACAGTTCGAAGCCATTGTCTTTCATGTAGGACTGGATGTTGTCTATGTCCTTTTGGTACTGTCTCATTTGGCTTACTCTGTGTGTCTCCATCATGTTCGACCAGATGGCCAAATCGTCGGCATATAGGGAAAGCGCTGGCTGATTTGGTCTTGGTCTGAGGGACTTCTTGATATCATGCATCATGATACTGAAGAGGGTTGGTGCTATCACACTGCCCTGTGGCACGCCCATGTCTAGGGTGTGCATCCGGGATATGGATGGTCCCACTTTCACTGCCATTTCTCTGGAGTCCAGGAAGGTTGAAATGAACTGGTACATCCGGCCTGAAATGCCAAGGGCGCCGATCTTGTCGAGAAGTTTGGAATGCCAGACAGTGTCGAAGGCCTTCTTGATATCAAAGAAGGTAGCGACAGTTGTTCTGGATTTGTTTGGCAGGGTCCAGCGTTTGGCATCTTCAAGGAGTTGGACAACATGCTCCATACAGTTGCGTCCTTTTCTGAAGCCAGCCTGGCAAAGAGGTAGGATATTGTGTGTCTCCAGATGGTGTTCCAGTCTGTTCTTCAGCACCCTCTCATAGATTTTTCCGAGGTGGGGCGTTAAGGCGATAGGTCGGTAGCTGGAGGGAAGGTGGGCTGGTTTGCCATTCTTGGGAATTGCTACAACAATGGCTGTCTTCCAGGCCTTCGGGATGTTTCCAGAGTCCCAGCAGAATTGGTAGAAGGAGTGTAGTACTCGCACCATGGGCTCTGGGAACCGTTTAATCATGTGGTAGGAGATGGGATCTTCTCCTGTGGCTTTGCTGGCTGAACCGAGGCTGGTGATTGCCATCTTCACTTCTTCCAGGGTTAGGCTGCTGTTAATGGCGCCAGAGTTGTCCGGTGCTGGTATGGTGAAGTTGGTTTCTGCCTCCCGTCTGCGTAGGAGCATTTCAGCAGGGAGATGGCATGACTGGCTTGCCTTGGAGAATGTGCTGGCAAGTGCTTCGGCCTTTTCTTGTGTATTTTTTGTAAGCTGGCCGTCTACGAGGAGGGGACGCTCTGGTCGACGTCTCTGTTTCCTCATCTGTCGCACCTTTTTCCATATTTTGGGTCCATCTGTGGGTTCGCGTATTTCTTCTTTGCAGAATCGTTCCCAGTGTTCCCTTTTGGCTTCATCGGCGATGGCTTGGAACTGGTCGGTGGCTTCGATCAGTTCGGATTTATTGTCCTCCGAGAGATCTTTCTGGAATTTACAGAGAATGCGTCGTTTTTTGCTGGTAGCTTTGGTGCATTCTTCGTTCCACCAGACTGCTGAGTGCCGGTGTGGTCCATCCATGCCTGGCACCCTCTTTGGGATGGCGGCATCTGCTGCTCGAAGGATCATGGCTCTCATGTTGTCATGGTAGATGTTGATGTCTAGGTCTCTCGGGTCGCTGGGGTCGCATTCAGTAGCAAGTAACTGTGCGAAGCGGTCCCAGTCAGCTCTGTGGTACTGAAGTTGAGGTCTGGAGTCCATTGCCGTGGGTGTAGGGTGAGCAGATTGGAGCACAAGGTGTAGAGGCAGGTGGTCGGACTGAAGGTGGTCCGTTCCTACTGTCCACTCTGCGTCTAGGTAGGTCAGGTCGATGGCGCTGCTCTTCTGTCCCTTTTGGCCAATTCGGGTGATGGACCCATCATTGAGGAGGACCAGGCTGGAGTTGGTGACTGTGTCGGCAAGGTGATTTCCAGTTTCCCGTGTTTGCCCAGCGTCCCACAGTTGGTGACTGACGTTGAAGTCTCCGGCTACTACCCAGCTACTGTCGTCTGTTCCGAGGTCGTTGAGCCAGGTGACGTCTCCTGTGGTTTTGCTTCCCTCAGGATAGTAGACGTTGGCTAGATTGATAGATCGGTTCTTGTGTGTTGGTATGGCAACAACACATGTGGTTAGTCGACATCTGGTTTGGTTGGTGGGAACTTGGATGGTGCTGTATGTTAGTCTGGTGCTGACGTAGGTCGCCACCATAACTCGATCCCCTTCAAGGCCCACGACTGGCGGGTAGAAGCCGTCGATGGTGGGGAGTTTGTTCTTTGTGGTGTTGAGTGACTGAATCATCAACACGTCAGTAGGTGGTAGATTCTGCAGATAGTCATAGAGGAAAGGGATCTTTCCTATGATGGATCTGCAGTTCCATTGTAGGATGGACAGTTGGCGCCGAGTTCCTGTTTCATTCCTGTCCATGTCCATGGTCGGTTGTTTTTGTAGGGACTTGGTGAACACTTGGTTCGAGGATACTTGTCCTGTTGTCAAGGGAATCTTCCTCCATGGTCTGTTCTTCCTCCATGGTCTGCTCTTCGGTGGTGATTGGCTCCCCCTCACTGGCTGTAAGGACTGGCTCCTCTTGGTCAGCTGCAGAGGTTGGTTCTTTTACACTAACTGAAGAAAGAACTCCAGTAGATGTCTTCTGCTGGAGTTCTCTCTTCAGCATAGCGTTCTATTCCCTAAGACTGGAGATTTCAGTCTTCAGTTCCTCCACTATCTGAGTGAAGCAAGCGATGACTTCGGTGATGGTGGGTTGATCTGTTGGGCGAGAGGGCGCGGTGTGTGTTTGTGCCTGGATAACCGATTTTCTGGGTTTGGGCACTGGACCTGAGCCCATGACTTTTCCCGCGTAGCTGTCGGTGGCGGAGTATGTTCTCCACGGGGTTGTAGGAAGATTTGGTTCCTCTTTTGTGGATTCCTCTTTTTTGGCAGCTAGGATTTCTTTAGCTTCCATGAAGGCCAGGGCACGCGGCATGTACGTTTCTGCCCTGAGTCTGTTGGCCAAGGTCATTTGTTTATGTGCTGGGCAGGCGAAGTAGTTTGCAGAGTGTTCACCTCTGCAGTTGATACATCTGCGCGTGGTCGCGGTGCACGTTTGTGGGCTGTGTCCAGGTCTTCCACAGACAGGGCAGGTTTTTTCTTTTGCCCGGCATTCTTTCTGGGTGTGACCCAGCTTGTTGCATCGGTAACAAGTTCTTGCCTTTTCGACGTAAGGCGAGACACTGTATTCCGTCTTGTTGATGGTCATGAGGGCGGGCAGCTGGGTCATTATAAAGGTAACCTTCACTGCCCTTGATGGCGTTCCATCCCTTAATGTCAGACGTTCAGCTGTCTTGATTGGGTGGTTCGATTCCACCTTTTTGAGGAAGATTTCCATTGGCACGTGGTGGGGTATACCTCTGACCACCCCGATGGTCGTGGGGATAGGGATGAAGCACCGTACAGGTGTCTGTCCTATTTTACTAATTTTTGTCAGTCTGTCTTGCTGTAGTTGGCTGACACATCCTATCAGCAGTCGCTTAGGTGAGAGGGTTTTAATTGACCGGACTGTTCCGACCAGCCCTTTCAAGATGTCTGCTATTTTCCAGTCTAGGGACCGGAGCGGGGCTGTTGTAGGCCCATTTTCCTCAATCATGACAGGAAGGTCCTCGAAGATGGGCCTGGGTCTGGGTGCTGGCATGGGTTTGCTACGCCGTCTGTAGGAGGCAGTATGTACTGTTGTTTTGTTGCCACTGGTGGTGGTTTTGCCTGTGTCATCTTGTGTGGCCACAGTAGGTGGTGTCTTCCCACGACCATTTGTGCTCATACTTGTTTTGTCATTGGTGGACGGAGGAGTGTTCTTAGCACTTGACGTCGAGGTCTTACTTGGTGGTGATGTCTCTTCGGTCTCTTCACCTTTGTTCATGCTTGTTTTGTCATTGGCGGATGGAATGTCAATGACACTTGACGACCGGCTCCTTGGTGGGGATGCTGGTGGGCTCCCTTTTTTCTGTCTTTTATTTTGGACAGTTATCCAGCTGTCCTGGCTTAGTTCTTCATCGTCCATGTCGGTCATGACTGTATCAATGGAAAAGAGGGAACTGTTGCTGAGGACTCTCTTTCGTTGGGTTGGACCATTAATTGGTGTGTCCATCTTGGTTTGGTGAATGGTTTCAGCCATTGCGACCAACCCGGTGGTGGGCGCGCTGGCTCCAAAATGGCGTTTGCTTCAATGTGATGGCAGTTAGTTGTGCCTTGATTTGTTAACAAACTTACAAGTTGTCAGTAGCAAGTTTACGTCTCGACCTTTGGGCGGCAAGTCCGACGACGACGGTACACTTTCAGCAGATTACCAGCTCAGAACAGAGCTGTGCGAACAACCCTTCATCATCACAACCCATCACCATCACTGTGTGTGACTGGCTGCACTTCTTAGAGCGGCCTTCATCCTACCACCAGGAGGAGGAGAGGGGGAGAGGAGAACGGCTTTCACCCTTTCACCAGGAGGAGAAGAGGAGAGGAACGGCCAAAAGGAAAGAAACGACCTTCACCAACTGCCGAGAGGAGGAGAGGGGGTGAGAAGAGGAACGGCCAAGGAGGAGAGGGTAGGAACGGCCTACAGATACCCAAAGGTAAGTGACAGAAGGTAAGTCACAGCATTTGTTGCACAGAAAATACATCAGCTACAGAGAAGGCAAGTCTGTACTTTTGATAGATACATTACACGTACTTTTGATAGACACATAACCAAATTTTTGCCTACGAAGTTTACTCACTACCGTCGTCGGACTGGCTTCTGCGTTACGAAATCTTGTTCACGAAATAAACTAGCTACCGAAGGTGAGCCCTGTGTGTCCGGTATATATGAATTCTAACTGCGGAATTCGATTTTGACAACCTGTCACTCACACATCAGGGGTGAGAGGGGGAGGGATCTAGTCTTATCACTAGTCGCCTCGGGAACTGTTTGATCCTACTCGGCATAGCTCACGGACATCCGCGGCCAGTTTAATTTATGCGTCCGTATGGATACATACTATCGCGGAACGATTCCCGTGACATACGTTACAGTTCAGCCAGTGCACGAACTGTAGATATGAAAGGGGGGGGGGGGGGGGGGGGGGGGAGTGGTGGTGGGGAAGAGCACGGCAGAGGCGTTGCGCCTTTGTTTTCAGGGGGGGGGGGGGAGAGGGGGGGGGAGGGGGGTTCAACAAGAGCGAAAGGCGTCACGCGTTTATCGTGACGCAATTTCTTCATCTGTCATAGTTCGTGTCGGCCTGGCGATTTGCACTAAGCGGGAGAAAGGGGGAGAGGGGGGTTGAGAAGGGGGAGTGGGTATAGATTTGAAATCTATTTTTTTGTTGGGGATTCTAGTGGGACCGATCGCATGGTTTTGTCAAGCGTTTCGTCACAGTGTGTGTGTGTGTGTGTGTGTGTGTGTGTGTGACACACACACACACACACACACACACACACACAGAGGCAGAAAGAGAGAATGCCACATTACCATTCCTTCCTTCCTGTCTTTCCCAGGTGTGGTCTGTTTCCCAAATTTCAAGATTCTGGCTAGTCCAGCTGTACCTGAAATAAAAATTGACTAAACGTCACTTTCAGAAAACCGGTCGGCACACGTCATATAAAGCTGCTGCTTTATGGTAGCTACCCATTCGTAAATCGTAAATGCCTTTGGTTTAAAAAAAAAAAGAAAAGAAGTCTCCCTATAGTCAAGCCATTTCTATTTCTCTCCCCCCCCCCCCCCCCCCCCCTGGAAAGTGAAACACTGGGAATATCTACTACAGTAGCCTTGAGCTTCATTCAAAGTCTTGCTGTGATGTTCACGTAAGGAAAATTACATAAAACGACACATGGAGAAATGCATACTTCCGCCAGGGTCAACCGGAAGCTGGAAATGCCCTTTGACCCGGAACTGTATCATGAGTCCGTACAAAAATATTACAGCTTCATCATTGGATCTTTTTCATTTTTCATCAAGTTTTTTTTTTTTTTGGCGCGATATTTAGAGAGTTTTTTTTTTCTTTCCTTTTTTTGCGAAGCCTTGCAAAACGGATCGTGGATCTGGTCTATTATCCGGATCCACACGACAGATCCAGACCAAAATTTACTGAGTTCTTTCTTGAGCATCATTCCACCTTTCCACCAAATTTCGTTGAAATCGGTTCCGTAGTTCATGCGTGATCTTGCTGACAGACAGACAAACAAACAAACAAACAGTCGGCTGAAGGCATAACTTGCTTAGGGAAGGCAACCAAAGTTCTGTGCCACTCCTGTGGCATTGTCATCCCATGCTTATTATTCCGGCTGCATGTCCACAAAAGGGGCCGGAATAGCTCGGTTAGTAGAGCGCCGGACTCGTAATCTTGTAATCCTGGGTTTGTGTCTTCGAATCTCCGCCGGATTGTTTTGGCTCAGGGGGATTTTTCCCTCGAATGAGACTATAAACCGAGGTTCCGTGTGTGAACGCACGCATAATATCTTGCACGCACGTAAAATCCCACCACCAACTTTCGGAAGAGAAGGCCAGTTTGGCCATTGGTATGGATGACACGTTACACATAGCATGCACCTTGCGTGAGAAATGGAAAGAATGAAGGAAGTAAGGAAATTGAGTGAACGACACTTAACTGGAAGACACGGGAAACGACTGAATGAAGCTCCGGCAGGCAGCTCTTCAGTCGGCACTACCCAGGTAGGCAGCCCGTTGTGTACACGAGAGTGTGGATTGTCAGCGCCTAGAACCTTTGGCAACGCGCTTTAAAAATTGTTATTATTATTGCTATTACTATTATTATTGCTATTATCATTATTATTATGATTACTATTATTGTTGTTGTTGTTATCATTATCATCATTACAATCACAGCCTGGCATGCCCAGTGGACGCCCCGGCACCGGGTAATCCACAGGGAGATTCAATGTCAAGCCATCAAAAGGCCACCCACCGGAAGAGACCCTGCACCGTCACCTCGGTGATGTTCAGCGGTGCCCGTCCTGATCCAGCATACGCTGGACACCGCATACTTGGCTTCCTACAATTAT
Organism: Conus canariensis; assembly: GCA_033310375.1. Classification (NCBI taxonomy): domain Eukaryota; kingdom Metazoa; phylum Mollusca; class Gastropoda; order Neogastropoda; family Conidae; genus Conus; species Conus canariensis. The sequence continues at coordinate 14,581 of JAMYXO010002720.1, read as the reverse complement.
TGTCTGTTCAGTCGCGTGAGCGTGAGAAAAGCCAGTCGCCAGCGTGAGAAAACGTCATCACCCTTCGGTGGACACCACCACGTCCGCCAAGCAACTGTCCCCATGAACTTGGCGGTGCTACAGACCTCGACATGAACTCACCATGGGATGTGGATGTGGTGAGGACATCAAAACTGAGATCACCATGAGAACAAGACATGAACGGCCACAGAATCTGAGACTTCTTTCCATGCTGTTCAATGACAGTAAGGTTGACAAAGATGATACTGTAGAGTTTCATTCTGCTCAGAAACTACATGACGGGCCTGTAACCCTACGCTTACTGTCGTACTATACTTTCGTGTCAACCAGGCCCGGGATGTAGGGACACCTGCAGTGTAGGTCAGGAACTTTGCGCAACACTCTCAGAGATGCATCCGTTCGGTAGATGAAACTCAAATATGGTTCTAGACCTCCCAGCCGACGACCCCATAACAAACTGAACTCTGGGTAGGAGCCGGTCATGGGACGAAAAATCCCACACACGTAAATGACTGATGAGAATCGAACCCGCGACCTCCCAGCGGGAAACCCGCGACACTAACCACTGCGCCATGGCAGCTGGTTTTTGAACCATGGGGTGAAATCCAGCGGAATGATCGGCGCTCTCAGCACGGCCTGGCCTAGTCCGTCCCGTTAGGACGTCAACCGTTTAGTTGACAGGTCATGAGGTGGCTTTGTGGCCACACGCCACAAATAGGAAATGTGCACGAAAACACTTTATCATCCGTGTAAGCATTTTGAGGCCTACTATAAGTTTGAACCCGCATTAAGTGTTAAACTGATACTTGATCAAAGGAACAAATCCCCACCAATTATTTCCCTTTTTTTTTTTTTTTTTCGTTTTTTTCTGTTTTTTTTTTTTTTTTTCGTTTTTTTCTGGTTTTTTTTTTTTTTTTTTTTTGTGGGGGGGAGGGGGGTTTCTCCCTTGGCGTTCGCTGCCATGTCACACTCGCAGCGAACAACAACACGCCCCGTATGAGTTTGACGTTTGACACAGACCTTGAGGGCGGGCTGACATGATCGAGCACTGCCTGGTGTCGCACATTAGTAGAAAGAAACTCGTGGAGAGCGTGGCAGCAGAGAGTCCTCAGAAGAGAAGCCCCCTTCAAGCAAGTGTTTCGGCCCTTATCTCCTGACACTCTAGGGGGGTTGGGCCACACCCGGTTCATGACTCCGGATGTCCCTCTGCTGCCCCTTTTTTTTTCCCATCTTGGGACGAGCCATGGCTGGGATTCGAACCCATGACCCTCTGGACATGCTCATTTTCCACTTAATGACTCGCGCTTTAACCACTGAGCCACAGGGACACCTGATATTTGTAGGGAAATTAAGCCTTATGAAGTTCACTTTTGTTCCTCCTTGACCAGATCCAGCTTGAACACCTCTCTGCCGCTTCTGCCATTGCTTTCAGGGCTCTGGTTTTTTCCTTCCCTGCAACTGAGAGCTGTTTCATGAGGCTGTATGCAGACGTTCCTACAAACCCCCTAGCTCCAATTTCTGCAGTGAGGACTTTGACCTGATAGCCTTCTCTCCTCAGGCTGTTTGCCAGATCAGCATACTTTTCAGTCTTGTAGATTTGAGCTGCCTCCATTCTGTTCTCATATGGCACCGTGAGCTCGATCATGATCAGCTGCTTGGTTGACTTAGAGTGGACTACTATGTCTGGTCTCATGCCACTCTTGCTGATAATCTCTGGGTGACTCTTCCATTCTGGGAGGTCTGCAGTGCACTCCCAGTCATCTGCCCCGTCCAGCAGACTCTGCCTGCATGTTTCGAGTGGCACTGTTGTTCTTGGCCATGATTTGCTGCCTCCTGCCGTGAAGAATGTTGCGGGTGCTTTTGGAGTCCTGATTTTCCCTTTTGTGGTGTTGGTACTAGCCCAGACTACTTGTACAATTTCTTTGAGCACTTGGTTGTGCCTCCATGTGTACCTTCCTTGAGCCAGGGCTACTTTACATGAGCTTAGGACATGCTCCACTGTTTGTTTTTCATGGCAGAGGGGGCATGCAGGATCGTCTGTTTTCCCCCACTTCACCAGGTTTGCATTTGAGGGCAGAAGGTCATATGCAGATCTGAGAATGAAGCTGATCCTGAGAGGGGCCATGTGCCAAATGTCATTCCAAGTGAGACTTCTTTGGAGTGCATTCTCCCACGTTGTCCATTGCCCTTGCTGGCTCTGCTGGACTGCTTTTTGGAGTCTTTTTTGGTCTTCTTCTTTTCTCATCTCCTGAATCATCATGTCTCTTTTGGCTTTTCCTTTGGCCTTTGACCACCATTCAGTTTTGGTCACCCCCAGTCCCTGTCTGTTGGTCTGTGTGTGTCCTGTTATTTCTCTGATCTTGAGACTTTCTTTTGCAGAATCCATCGCCTCTTGAACTTTCCATTTTCTGCCTGTCTTCAGCTGGGGCTTAATTGCTTCTACCACCTTGTCTCCTGAGTCCTCCAGCATGCTTTGAAGTCTGATCTTCCCTGCTTTGTATTCCTCCAGGATGGATTTCAGGGGTAGTTTCAGCTTTGCTTGGCGACAGTACAGCGCTATGTCAGTCAGACAGGGTGGGACACCAAGCCATTTCCTTGTGAACTTGTTGATTTTGGCTTCCATTGCCTCCACTATGCTGGTGCAGATGTCGTATATCATCAGAGGCCATAGCAGCTTTGGTATCAGCATGAACTGCAGACACCAGACCTTGTATTTGCCAGGGAGCCCACACTGGTCAATGGTCTCCAAGCCTTCCTCCGCCATCTGCTTGGTTTCTTTTGCTCTTTGTGTGTCTTTCAGCGTATCATCATACCATCTTCCAAGGCTCTTGACTGGTTCTTCTGTAACTGTTGGAATGGCCTGGTTGGCAACACTGAAGACCACAGATCCGGCCACTTTTCCTTTCCTCAGTGAGAGACTCCGTGATTTCTTTGGCTTGAACTTCATTCTGGATGAGGCAACTATGTCGTCCAGCCTCTCCAGCACATGACGTGTCTCGTCTTCTCTGGATGAAATCACTGTAGTGTCATCCATGAAGGCCTTGAGAGGAGGCATCTTGTATCCATCGCCAAGGTCTGTTTGTCTCGCGTTGTTTGTTGCTGCTTTCAAGATGAGTTCCATTGCCAGCACGAACAGTATTGGGGAAATTGCACAGCCCATTGCAATACCCACTTCCAAGTTGATCCAGTCTGTTGTGTACTCCTTGGTAGAGAACCGCATTGAGAAGCCATTGAAGTACTTCTTGAGCATGTCGCGGATGTTCTTTGGCACATGGTACATCTCAAGAGCCAACTGTATCATCTCATGGGGCACAGATCCATATGCGTTTGCCAGATCAAGCCACACTACGTCCAGGTCTCTCTTTTCTGTTTTTGCTTTTTGGATTGCGTCCCAGATCATTGTGGCGTGTTCTACACAGCCCGCCACGCCTGGGATGCCACCTTTCTGGACTGACACATCCAAGTACTTGTTTTCCATCAGGTACTTGGTCAGCCTTGCTGCCATGACAGAGAAGAAGATTTTCCCTTCGACGTTCAGTAGTGATATTGGCCTGAACTGGCTAATGTCACTTGAGTTTTGCTCTTTGGGGATGTGCACACCATCTGCCGTCATCCACTGGCCGCTGATCTTCTGGTTTCTCCAAGCCGATCGCAGCAGCCTGTGGAGCCACTCCAGCACCTTGGGACATTTCTTGTAAAGCTGGTAAGGTATTCCGTTTGGCCCTGGTGATGATTTGGCTCTGGCTTTGTCGACCACCTTCTTGATTTCCGCCAACGTTGGAGGCTTGCCATTGAACTGTTCCTCAGGGTTGGTTGGCCACACCAGACCTTGAATGTCGAGTGGTGCTTTGCTCTGTGGGTCAGAGTATGTTTTCCTCAGATGCTGCTCAAGAACTCCTTTGTCCACACTTAGGGTCCCAGATTTTGGCTGCTCAAACAGTGTTCTGGCAAACTGGAAGGGGTCTCTGAAGAAGCGCTCTTGTGTCTTCTTCTTTTTACTCTTCCTCTTCCTCGCAGATTCCGCTTTGCTGAGGGCACTGTGTTTTTCTTTCAGGTCTTTCCACAGTTTTTCCAAGCCTTGTTTTTCAGCTGGCAGTGCGGTCTTCATTTGCATCTTGAGGTTTTTCTTTTGGACCCTGATCTTGTCCATCTTTTCTTGGCGTCTGGATTTCTTTGGAGGTGTTTTCTCTTTGGGTAGTTTTGCTCCATAGGCGTCTCTACATGTGGCATACACAATGTCCCCATATGTGGCTAGTTTGTGTTCCAGGGTGCTTTTCCCTATCAGTGCATCGAGTCTTTGGACGATTTTTGCATCCAGTTTCTCCCAATCTTCAGTTTCGTTTGCTCGTGGCAGGTTGAGTTTCAGGCGCCTGGCATCGAGGGCCTGTGCAAATTCCTCATCCGAACCAACAGCGTGGATGTCCTTGGCACTGTGGTTTAAATCCTGGCCTTGGTCTTCCGACGTCTTATCTGCTGATGCAGTGCGCTGCTGCTCATTCAGATGAGTCTTCACACATCCCATCTTTGTTCTGTGGATCTTCATGCCACGGGTGGTAGCGAAACGCTTTCCGCAGACACATGGATATTCCATTTGGTCCATGTTCATAGTCCGTTTTGGGATTTGCAGTCATGATTGGTTGAGCACCGATGGATTCATCATTCTCTCCCCCTTTCGGTGAATCCTGGGAGCATCTTTTCCTTTTATTTTTAGTAGCCACATGTTTAAGGCAAAGTGGGGAGCCAGCCCACAGAGCCCTTGGTTCTGGTCTTTCCCAGTGTCCTCCGGTCTTTCCCGGACGTCCTCCGGCCTATTCCCGGAAGTCAATGGTTTACCCATGCATCAGTAGAAAGAAACTCGTGGAGAGCGTGGCAGCAGAGAGTCCTCAGAAGAGAAGCCCCCTTCAAGCAAGTGTTTCGGCCCTTATCTCCTGACACTCTAGGGGGTTGGGCCACACCCGGTTCATGACTCCGGATGTCCCTCTGCTGCCCCTTTTTTTTTCCCATCTTGGGACGAGCCATGGCTGGGATTCGAACCCATGACCCTCTGGACATGCTCATTTTCCACTTAATGACTCGCGCTTTAACCACTGAGCCACAGGGACACCTGATATTTGTAGGGAAATTAAGCCTTATGAAGTTCACTTTTGTTCCTCCTTGACCAGATCCAGCTTGAACACCTCTCTGCCGCTTCTGCCATTGCTTTCAGGGCTCTGGTTTTTTCCTTCCCTGCAACTGAGAGCTGTTTCATGAGGCTGTATGCAGACGTTCCTACAAACCCCCTAGCTCCAATTTCTGCAGTGAGGACTTTGACCTGATAGCCTTCTCTCCTCAGGCTGTTTGCCAGATCAGCATACTTTTCAGTCTTGTAGATTTGAGCTGCCTCCATTCTGTTCTCATATGGCACCGTGAGCTCGATCATGATCAGCTGCTTGGTTGACTTAGAGTGGACTACTATGTCTGGTCTCATGCCACTCTTGCTGATAATCTCTGGGTGACTCTTCCATTCTGGGAGGTCTGCAGTGCACTCCCAGTCATCTGCCCCGTCCAGCAGACTCTGCCTGCATGTTTCGAGTGGCACTGTTGTTCTTGGCCATGATTTGCTGCCTCCTGCCGTGAAGAATGTTGCGGGTGCTTTTGGAGTCCTGATTTTCCCTTTTGTGGTGTTGGTACTAGCCCAGACTACTTGTACAATTTCTTTGAGCACTTGGTTGTGCCTCCATGTGTACCTTCCTTGAGCCAGGGCTACTTTACATGAGCTTAGGACATGCTCCACTGTTTGTTTTTCATGGCAGAGGGGGCATGCAGGATCGTCTGTTTTCCCCCACTTCACCAGGTTTGCATTTGAGGGCAGAAGGTCATATGCAGATCTGAGAATGAAGCTGATCCTGAGAGGGGCCATGTGCCAAATGTCATTCCAAGTGAGACTTCTTTGGAGTGCATTCTCCCACGTTGTCCATTGCCCTTGCTGGCTCTGCTGGACTGCTTTTTGGAGTCTTTTTTGGTCTTCTTCTTTTCTCATCTCCTGAATCATCATGTCTCTTTTGGCTTTTCCTTTGGCCTTTGACCACCATTCAGTTTTGGTCACCCCCAGTCCCTGTCTGTTGGTCTGTGTGTGTCCTGTTATTTCTCTGATCTTGAGACTTTCTTTTGCAGAATCCATCGCCTCTTGAACTTTCCATTTTCTGCCTGTCTTCAGCTGGGGCTTAATTGCTTCTACCACCTTGTCTCCTGAGTCCTCCAGCATGCTTTGAAGTCTGATCTTCCCTGCTTTGTATTCCTCCAGGATGGATTTCAGGGTAGTTTCAGCTTTGCTTGGCGACAGTACAGCGCTATGTCAGTCAGACAGGGTGGGACACCAAGCCATTTCCTTGTGAACTTGTTGATTTTGGCTTCCATTGCCTCCACTATGCTGGTGCAGATGTCGTATATCATCAGAGGCCATAGCAGCTTTGGTATCAGCATGAACTGCAGACACCAGACCTTGTATTTGCCAGGGAGCCCACACTGGTCAATGGTCTCCAAGCCTTCCTCCGCCATCTGCTTGGTTTCTTTTGCTCTTTGTGTGTCTTTCAGCGTATCATCATACCATCTTCCAAGGCTCTTGACTGGTTCTTCTGTAACTGTTGGAATGGCCTGGTTGGCAACACTGAAGACCACAGATCCGGCCACTTTTCCTTTCCTCAGTGAGAGACTCCGTGATTTCTTTGGCTTGAACTTCATTCTGGATGAGGCAACTATGTCGTCCAGCCTCTCCAGCACATGACGTGTCTCGTCTTCTCTGGATGAAATCACTGTAGTGTCATCCATGAAGGCCTTGAGAGGAGGCATCTTGTATCCATCGCCAACTGACAAGTCAAGCTGTTGCGTTCGTGACTGTGACTCACTTTGATGTGTGCATGCCCAGGAGGCGGATGAAATCATAAAATGATGATGCCGATATGAGTTCTTCACATATTAGCATCCACTGACAAGTCCAGCTGATGCGTTCGTGGTTGCCACGTGTGCCATTCACTTTGATATGTGCATGCCGTAGAGGCGGATGGATTTATGATGCCGTTATGAATTCCTCGACCGTTCCGCTTGATTGAAAACCACACACACACACACACACGCACGCACGCACGCACGCACACGCGCGCGCCCACACACACACACACACACACAAACAACACACACGCACGCTCGCACGCACATGCGCACGCACACACACACACAGACGCACGCACGCACATCTACACACATGCACGTGCACACGCATGCACATACACACGCACACACACACACACACGCGCGCGCACGCACGCACTCATACACACAGACACGCGCGCACGCACGCACGCACGCACGCATGTACGCACGCGCACACACGCGCGCGCGCGCACTCATGTGCGCGCACTCTCTCTCTCTCTCTCTCTCTCTCTCTCTCTCTCTCTCACACACACACACACACACACAGAGGCACGCACGAACGCACGCACACACACTCACGCGCACGCACGTAGGCACGGATACGCGCGCGCGCGCGCGCGCGCGCACACACACACACACACACACACACACACACACACACACACACCGTTAAAGCGTAAAATCAACACACACTGAAAGTTCTCTTAAAAACATGTTTATTCACATCACATGTACAATTATCAGCAATACCGTTTGATTTCTTTTTCTTTCTTTTTTTGTTTTGAACAACAATAATCATAGAGCATAAATTCATGTATATACCGCCATGTCCAGGGCAGATTTCCGGCCCAATCCCTCCTGAGGGAGAGCTCAGTCACGCCAGATCTGCGAGTAAGTAATTGTTGTCGTCAGTAGGGGGCTCAGTAGGTGGTGTCCTGCGTATGTTGGAGCAGTACGGGCGCCTCTGAACACTACCGAAGTGACTCGGCAGCAGTGCAGTCTCCTCCGGTGGGTTGGGGGGGGGGGGGGGGGGGGGAGAGAGAGAGAGAGAGAGAGAGAGACAGACAGACAGACAGACAGACAGACAGACAGACACAGAGAACAGCAGGAGGGGCTTGGGGAAGGAAAAACATCAAACTCTGTAAGGCAAAAAAAAAAAAAAAAAAAGCAGCAGCAGCATGCATCACAAAACAACCACACACACACACACACACACACACACACACACACACACACACACACACGCACGCACGCACACACTATCTCTATCAAATCCAGTGCCTGGCAGGTGACAGCCAATGTCCACTGTGGACAATGTGTTTGATTCTTACTCTCTGATCACTACATTGGAATTAAAATTGAAAAAAAAAAAAATTGCAGTCCTGTGAAAATCGGTTCGAAATCCCAAATTCAAGAATAGTTTGGCGTGGTGCTGTAACAACTGTGTATTGTCTTTTTTAAAAATGAATATAATAGACAGGATTGGATTGACTCTTGGAAGAAGTGTAATGTTCCGAATTGCAGGTCAATATGGTGCCTTTGGTATTCTGTCAAAGTTCCATTCGATATCGGGGGGGGGGGGGGGGGGGGGGGGGGGGGGGGGGGAGGGGTCGAATCTCCTCCGGGCCGTTTCGGTACAGGGGAATTTTTCCCTCGGAGTTAGCTTTGGTTCTGACTCTATTTCCCGTGCAGTCCTTCGAATGAGACTATAAACCGAGATTCCGTGTGTGAACGCACGCATAGCATCTTGCACACACATAAAATCCCATCACCAACTTTCGGAAGAGAAGGCCAGTTTGGTCGTTGGTATGGATGACACGTTACACATAGCATGCTCCTTCCCCGAAGTTGGAGTATGGCTGCCTTAATGGAGGGATAAAAAAAAAACGGTCAAACACACAAAACTCCACTCCCGTTGTTGGGTAGATGGGATTAATCCTTGCTTGTCTATACAGGGCATGTCCGCAAGAGTATCAGCCTCCTGATACGCGGGAAAATAAAATTCGATATCGGAAAAAAATCTCCCATCCGTTGCAACTGATCCACGGCTGACTATTAACAGCATGTAAGCTTATTCAGTTTTGTTCCTGTGCCTTGGTTTTTGACCAGATTTTGTCTCACTAGTTTTCAAGGTGTGTGACGAAGTGAAGTTTGGTTGAAACATGGTACGACAACGCGAATACCTTTGGGTGGGTGTACATTGGCTCATTCCTAGTGTGAAAATGATGCTTACATTATATTTCACGCTGAACTTAGCATAGAGCCTGGACCCCGCATACGTTTTTTTTTTTTTTCCCTTTAAAAACATTTTCTGAGAGTGAAAATGCTCTTGATTGTGTTTCAGTGTGCTCTAGGAGTTAATCACGCACGTTGAATGATTTTGTATTGTACAATGGTATGCAACACCGCTTGACACACACAAATTTGTCTTGCTCACAAAGCAAATTGGAAGTAAAGCAACTTTGAATTGGAAATACCTGCTGCTTTGTTATCTCACTGAACAGAAGACTTGCTCTTAAGTTGTAACTCATATTGAGAGCAAGTCTAGATCTAAATGTCCATATGAACATGTACCAATTCATTCTTTATATTGAGAGCAAGTCTAGATCTAAATGTCCATATGAACATGCACCAATTCATTCTTTATATTGAGAGCAAGTCTAGATCTAAATGTCCATATGAACATGTACCAATTCATTCTTTATATTGAGAGCAAGTCTAGATCTAAATGTCCATATGAACATGTACCAATTCATTCTTTATATTGAGAGCAAGTCTAGATCTAAATGTCCATATGAACATGTACCAATTCATTCTTTATATTGAGAGCAAGTCTAGATCTAAATGTCCATATGAACATGTACCATTCATTTTTTATGTCGTTTCCATGCTTCATAGGACGGGCTTCGGGTCGTATTCGAGTTGGTTGTGAAGTTTGTAACGTTTGCCGAAAAAGAACGCCACCAAACACAATCGAAAACAACCAACACGTCGTGCTCGTACAGGGCACTGGTCCGTTCAAAAAGATGCAAACGTTTATTAGGATGTTCGAACGTTTGCAGATGAGGAAGCAGTTACTTTTTTTTTGGTACCCCTTTACCTTCATATCAGGGTGGACAACTTTGTTCTGAGGACGAGGTTTGCTTCCATTTAAATGAAACAAGTGCAGTAATGTCTTCTAGAAAAATAAAAAGTGTATATGACGTTGAGGTGCCTCGAGTGTATATTCAATGACATATATACTTGAATAATTTTTTTAAACGGTAATTACAATTTTTTGAGCACCTGTATCAGATTTTTGGGGTTTCTGTATTTGGACATGAAATGTTTGAGTTCTGTAGCGTTAGAAATGATTATCATTTCTCTGTTGCTAAAAGGGGGAACCCAGTCATTATTCGCAGACGGGGAACCAGTTTTTTTTCTCTCTGTTTAATCATGTTTTCCAGTCAAATGCCTTAAGCGTTTCTTAGTGATATGCGTACTGAATTTTCAAACGGTGATTTTTTAAATTTTTTTTTGTTTTTTTGTTAGTTTTTATGACTACTTCTGGGCTTTACTTCATTAGAATGATCTGCCTGTCTTTAGTAGCCTTAGAAATGTTTATCGCATCTTTCTTGCTATGAAATGAAGACAGCATCACTGATTTTGTGTTTTTGCAGACGACGAAACCAGCCCTCTTACTCCAGAACAAGATCAAAATGGTCAACAGGAATATGAAGTCTGTTCTGTTATATGGTTCCCAAACATAGTGAACGACAAAATCTAACACTCACCATCGCCAGACATCCATTACTAAGCGCCCCCAAGTTCATCATCAAAATCAGATAGCCAGAAATTATGTCTAACACTTATCCTGTGGGGGAGAATCAAACAAACTCCCAGATACATAGAGAGAAAAAAAAGATGTATTGTCAGTCGCCTGTGGGAGAATCAAATAAACTGCCAGATACACAGAGATAAAGAAAACGTGTATGATCAGTCGCCTGTGGGGGAGAATCAAAGAAACTCCCAGATACACAGAGATAAAGAAAAGGTGTATGTTCCGTTGGGGCAAAGAGGATACCCTAAGGGAAAACCTCGATGACATGCTTCAGCTGAACTCTACCCACACGAACGAAGGCCAAAAGGCTTTCATTCTTTTCTGTTATATGATTCAAACCGCTTTCAGTCCAAAATCTCACGGCACTTTTGTGTTTTGACGGTTCGAATGTAAGTTTTGTCAACGGCCTCTTTTGCCCAGTACCATGGGGCAAAAGACCCATACAGTTGGGGCAAAACGCCCTACTGGCTTTTTACCACCCACATACTGGACGCTTTACCCCCACGCATAGAGTCTGGCCAAATAATTGCAGTAAAATGTTAATCAAACCACCATAATCAGCTGAATCGAACTTTAAAAAAAATCATTGAAAGTTTTAAAGCAAGGCTCAAACCGCCCTTGCCAATATTAACTAACTTGATATAAGCAAATCGCATTGATTGATTATTTGAACAAAAAGGGAAGTGGACTTTGATTAAAAAAAAAAAAAAAAAAAATTTTTTTAAAGATCATTTTGCACCGAATATGAGAAAATAAGTGGTTGCTCGTTCTTCGTTTTCATTGTCCTGAATGTTGTTAGTTTTTGCCTGAAGAAGACCCAAGAGATCGAAATGCATTGTGTTTTAATCCTGTAATCTGTTTGTCTGTATTGTCTGGCGGAACTAGTAACCTTTCTTCTTTTTTTGTGGCATCAGTTATCGGATCAATGGAGCACCTAAGGCGGTGATTTTTTCTCTTTGTTTTTCTTCTTTTTTTTTCCCCTAAGGCCAAAATCCACCTCTTCATTTTTTTTGCGCTTCACACTGTCCTCTTCATCTGAAAAAAAAAAAAAAAAAAAGCGGAATTTTTTTTTTTTTTTTTTTTTTTACAAAAATTAAAAAAATGGTGAACTTCTTAGGTGTTCTAGCCGGGGAATGAGGTAAAGAGAAAGAGAAGGAGCAAGAAGAGAAAGAGGAAGAAGAAGAGGAGGAGGAGGAGGAGGTGGAAAAAAAGGAAGAAACAAAAGGTGGGGGAGAAAGGGAGGAGGGAGAAGAAAGAGGACCGGAAGAAGAAGGAGAAGGAGGAGGAGTGGAAGGAGGGTGTAAGGAAGAAGAAGGAGAAGAAGGTAAAGGGGGAGAAGACGGAGAGGGAGGAGGAGAAGGCGGAAGAAGGAGGAAGACGAGAAGGAGGAAGAAGGAGGAGAAGGGGAAGGAGAAGGAAACGAAGAGGGAGAAGGAGGAAGTGGACAAGAAGAAGAAGGAGGAGGAAAGAAAAGAAGAAGGTGGAGGAAGAGGAAGGAGGAAAAGAAGGAAAAAGGAAGAAGGTGGAAGAGGACAGGAAGAAGGAGGAGAGGAAGGAAAAGAATGAGGGGGGGGGGGTTGCAGGAGGAATAAAGGTCGAAGTAGGAGGAAAGGGAGAAAGAGGAGAAAGAGGAAGTGAAACGGCGGAGGAAAGGAAGGAGAAGGAAAAAGAAGGAGGAGATGGGGAAAGTGGAGGAGGAAGCAGGAGAAGGAGGAAGAGGAGAGGGAGGGGAGGATTAGGAAGTGCAGAAGAAAAGAAGCAGGACGAGGAGGAGGAGGAGGAGGAGGAGAAAAGAAGAAGAAGAGGAGGAGGAAGAAGAAGAAGAGACAGAAGAAGAAATAAAGCGTCGTGATGGATTTCCATTTGGTTAAGTCTACTATTTTTTTTTTTAAAGGAGAAGAAAAGAAGCGGAGCAGCAGCAGCAGCAGCAGCAGCAGCAGCAGCAGCAGCAACAACAACAACAACAGCAGCAGCAGCAGCAGCAGCAGAAGAAGAAGAAGAAGAAGTAAAAAGGAAAGATTACCGTTGAGATGTTGAACAAAGATGAATAAAAGCAAAACAAAACAAAACAAAACAAAACAAAAGCAAAAAGCTGAGATGTTTTTTGAAAATCCATAAGGGTATAAACAATCTTCAATACAATTTGAAAATCTCTCTCTCTCTCTCTCTCTCTCTCTCTCTCTCTCTCTCTCTCTCTCTCTCTCTCTCTCTCTCTCTCTCTCCAGAGACAGGCATTGTTCCGACTGTGACCTTGAGTAACCTTGAACCTTTAACTTTTTTTTTCCAAAATCGGCCAGGAGACTAGAAGCTGTTTGAGATCTTGGCCTGCTAATTTTTTTTTTTTCTTTTTTTACGTCAACTCTCATCAACCGACACCGGTGTTTAGGGAATTGATAAACAAACAAACAAACAAACAAACGAATGAACACAATACTATCATAGCCACTTCTATGAAGCTGTGGCCTTGATTAAGTGAGGGTGATGACGATGATTTTGGTTTTATACGCGTGACAGAATTTTACATTCATTCTTCCGGCCATATGAAACTGAATCACCAAAGATGCTGTAAAACAGGGTCAACACAGTCCAACGGTGCATCCTCACTGTGACCTTGATTTTTGTGTGAGATCAAAGGTCAGAACACAACTGATTTGTGTTTAAGTAGTCGATTTCATCATCCTAAAATTATTCAAAATCGGTCCACAATTTGACGTCAAAATGCTTTCTAATAGTCAGATCATCCATGCCATCATATTGACCATCGGTGAAAACTACTTGCGACGTGGCCGGATTTGTTGTTGTTGTTGTTGGGGGGGGGGGGGGGGGGGGGGGGGGGTAGGTGGGTGGTGGTGGTGGTGGTGACCTCTCCATTGAAGCCACTTCCACAATTTTAGAGAGAGAGAGAAAAAAAAACAAAGCACAGATTGTCAACGCCATTTGTGGTTTTTTCCCCAAACTCAAGGCTGAAAATGGAGACTGAAATTCTACACTGTCATACGTCCATGACCTTTGAAATTGATTTGAACTTCCACATGTATTACATGACTTTGAAAACAAACACATAGTAAACAAAACAACAACAACAACAACAACAACAAAGTCAGCAACAGTCACTTCAACAGAGCTTGACATTCAAAATCAATGGCTGAAAGCATGCTGGTCCAACGTGAGCAGATCTATTGATCATCAGTGAAGTGCATTACTCAACAGGTCTCGGTGCAACATGTGGGGATCGGTGTCATGGAGAAACAGACATGTTTAACACCGAAGGGAAAACTACATGGATGTTGTGATCTTTAGAATCGAAGGTCAACTCCCTCAACTGATTTCTATAGGTATTGAGGCTATGCGTTCTTTAATCTATGCGACAATCAGTCACGAAATTTTCATCTTTATCTTTAATTATTAATGTTTTTTTCTTTGCTTATCGTACTCGCAGCTACGCGGTCGTAAGATAACTTCCCTCCCCTGTACTACTACACTACAACACCCCCCCCCCCCCCCCCCCCCCACTTCTCCTCCCGCTTTCCCCAGAAGGGGAAAAAAGTATCTCCGCATTTGACTGTTCTCAAACGGCATAATCGGCAAAGTAGCAATTTCCCACAAGGAGACTTTACTCTGTCCGCTCTGTCTCTGTTTGGCTGGTGTAACATGTCAGAATCGTTAAACTCAGAAAGAACTACAGTTCACCGGCCTTTCAGTGATAATTTCTTGCCACTGTGTTTTCTCCCCGTGAAAGATCAAAGTGAATGAAAAGCAGAGCACATTTCAATATTTCATATGAACGGCAATCATAACACACAAGCTGGCACATGCATCGTTTAACCGAAA
>JAMYXO010002719.1:0-22631 GCA_033310375.1 Conus canariensis | reverse complement strand
AAATATTTTTTTCACATCACCCATCTCTCTCTCTCTCTCTCTCTCTCTCTCTCCTCTCTTCTCTCTCTCTCTCTCTTATTTCATTAACTCTCTTCTCTCTCTCTTCTCTCCTCTCTCTCTCTCTCTCACGCAGATTATTAGGGAAATATCTCTCTCTCTCTCTCTCTCTCTCCTCTCTCTCTCTCTCTCTCTCTCTCTCCTGACCTATATTCCCTCTCTCTCACAGGCCACGGATTATTACTTTAAAAACATCTGTCCTGAATGGCATAGCAGGAGCTCCAATGATTTCATCATTCAGTGACAATCGTCATCGATTTGTCTGAATTCTTCACCATCAAATATTTTACCAGTCAGTTATGGGGTACCCCAAAAGACTGGTTTTCATGGTCCTGTCCTATTTTGTTATTTTTGGAAAACAATATTCCCTTGTGAAGTTTCTATGGGGGAAAAAAAAAAAAAAAAAAAAATGGTGTTGCCATAGCAGGAAATGTACTCCAATTGATTCCATCATTCTAAAACAGTCGTCAAACTATATTCATGTCTGTCACATTGAAGTATCTTGTGAACGTTTCTGTGATGATACCACGATTCTACAAAACAGCTTTAATTAATAACCTTGATTCTGTACATGTATCATTACAAAAAGTCAGTTGAATCCTATGTGCATGTTGCAACGTGAATCAAATTTTCACTGAACACACAATAAAAATAAAGTCAACTTCATAACAACCTATCAAAGACGGCAAAAATAGAAAACGGTTCTCTCCTGTTTTCATCAAGAAAGTAAACATTGAAGAGGGCAGACAATCACCGAGTTCTAGGCGTATTAATTGATCACAATTTTTCATGGGCTTGATCATGTCAAGACATTATCCAAAACGGTTGTGCAGACAAATATCGGTTATGCTGGCTAAGGACTTCTTGAACCTCATGCCAGAAAAAAATTTCCTAATGCACATGCTCTCTTAAATCAATATTTGTTCCAAACGACCTGACTTAGCCAGCACAAATTCTACGAAAAACTTTATTTAGCATTGACATGCGCTTTAAAGCAATTTGCCTGAAATTCTAGAGCCATAACAAAATCGGATGATATTCAAGTTGGAGTTCACCATCAAAGGATATGTTTGCTATCAATAAAGGAATGTTCATGCCATTCAAAATGCATCTGGATTAGCCCGCCAAATCACTCAATCCAAATGTACTGAATTCTAGAAATTCTACAAACTTCAGATTTCCAAACCTAGAAATATGACCTGTCTTAACACAAGTCTTTGCTATTTTGGTCCTTTTTCTCTAGAACTCACTTTGCCTAAGTGTAAATGCCATTGGAACTCAGAATGTTACAGACGAAAGTTGTGAGCATAGTTTGCACACTTCACTAGTTAAATAGATATGTCAGTATAAATCCCATTACCAATGCTTATTCGTATGTAATTACTATATATCTCCAACATATGTATTACTTTGGTTTGGAAAAGTGATTGTTCCTGTTTACAAGAACTTCGGCAACAGAAACAAACTGCAGCGTTACTGGAACACGACAAAAAAAGCAGAAGAGCACACAAAACAAAGTGTGAAGTAACGCAGTTTTAATGCACAACACAAACAGGACAAGAAATTTTCGGCAATATCGACAAAAAAAAAAACAGACATAAACATGCACAATACTCCCCTTGTGAAGCCCAAGTGGTGAATGAAGTAGACAGAGGGACAGTGGAAGAGAGGGTGAGTAGAGTTCGAGGAATAGGGCACAAGGAAAGAGGGGTAGAGTAAAGTGGGGAGGAGGAAAAGGAGAGAGAGAGAGAGAGAGGGGGGGGGGGGGGGGGGGGAGGGGAGAAAAGAGAGGGGAGAGACAGAGAGAGAATGGAAGTAGAGGAAGAGTGGAGAATGAGAGAGAGAAGAGGAGGGGAAGGAGAGTGAGTGGAGGGGGGAGTGGGTTGTGATGGTCTGTAGTGGGTGTGTTGCATATGAATGAAAATGAACAAGAGAAAACACCAATAAATAAAATACAATATGTCAAAAAAGCATTTTAAATGACAAGGGGGGGGGGGGGGGGAGGGGGGGAGAGAGAGAGAGGAGAAGGGGTCAGCCGCCTAAAGCACCCGACCCAAGTCTGACCCAAGGGTAGTTGCCTCTACCCAAGCACCAAGGGGTGAGAGAGAAAACGGGAGAACCCCGAAAAAAAACCCTCTAGCCAGACGCAGTAAGAGCTGCAAGGCTCCCCCCCCCCCCCCCCCCCCCCCCCCCCCCCCCCCCCCCCCCCCCCCCCCCCCCCCCCCACACACACACACACACAAAAAAAAACACTTGCCCCGGGGGCACAACCACACACACACACACACATACATACAAGTGCGTGCGCGCGCACGAACAACCACGCACGCACACATACACACGCCAATAAGCACACACACAACCACACATATACCTAAAAAAAAAAAAAAAAAAAAAAAGGGATGGGGCGGTGGGTGGGTGGGTGGGTGGGGGTTTACAATGGGGAATAATGGGTAAATGTACAAACAAGGCATACATTAAGACATTTGGGTATAGCATAGGGAGGTAGGTGGTGCTATGGTGGCGCAACAGAAAAAAAAGGCAAAAATAAGAGCATTAAGCAAAAGATAGATATGAGGTCATGATGAGAGGCGCTAACAACACTCCCAATGACTAAAAATACAAAAAAAACAAGCAAACAAAAAACAAAACAAAACATTTTTTTATCTATATATATATATAGCACTTGTGTCCTAAGAGGTTATTTTTTTTATATTTTCTACTTTTCACAAGAAAATGTAGCTTGGTTTTGCTCTTTTACGATTTTCTTTTGCTTCTTAGGTGGCACCTTTGGTTGGTTTTTGGAAAACTCAGCTAACATACTACGGTATTGCACACCAGCCTTTTTCTAGGATAGCATTCTTGTTAAAACCGAAAAGGCAGAGGAGTCAAATTACCACTTTCCGTGGTCACTGAGGAGAAACAATCAGTTTCGAAATATCAGTATCTGACCAGGAGTTATATGCTAGTGAGTTTCCTCCTATTGGAGAATGTCTCCCCCTTGGAGACTATAAACTTGCTGAAGGCTCATTTTGAGAGGAATTTATTTTATTTTTTTCCCATTCACCCACTCAAGCACATACTGTTAGTTAGACAGAATTATCTACCACTGCAGATATGAATGCTTATCTCCCCCTATTTCTTCAATCTAAGACATAAGAGCAAGCTTTGTGTATAATTCTATATATATTATATATATATATATATATATATACAAGAGTTTAAATAGGGTTTTAAAACGGAAAGTAAAACCACCTACAAACTTGTTTCGAGCCAAGTGCTCTCCTCAGGGTATATATAATCTGGGCACGCCACCAGTGTTATATAGTGTGGTGTGTGGGGCGTGTGAGGTCTGCGCGTGTGGCACGTGGCCTGTAGATTTTTTTTTTTCTTTTTTGGGGCGCGTTCAGGGGGGACGTGCCAAGGAATGGTGCATTGACAAAGATTTCCATTTGTGCCTGCAATTATTAATCATTTCTACTTTAGAGTTCAGGGATGCTAGATGGGGTTTACGTAATATCAGCCACTTTTCGTAGTACATAAGTTGCATTTTTTAGAAATATTTTTGTATGGTGTTGCTCTTTTTTTTATAATTTTCCATGATATGTTGTAATCTATTTTCTTATCTTTAAGCTTCCAAATATATTTACTTAGTTCTGTTTGGTTTTTATATTTTTGAAGGACTGTTTATGGTTTGCATATCTGTTTTTAAAATGGTTTGTCATGATCCCGATGTATGTTTCTTTATCACTGTCTGTTGTTACTGTAGCTTGGTACACAATGTTGCTGTAGAGACATTTGTTATTCAGAGGGCACTGGTCTTTTTTGTGCAATTACAAGATATCCTTTCGTTACCCTCTTTAGTTGTATTGTTTTTGGTTTTATTGGAAGAATCAATTATATTTTTAAGGTTGGGCATACACGAGTATGATAGCTTGATGGTGTTTTTATTGAATATTTTAGATAGTACATGTTCTTTTGGGAATGATGTTTTAAGGATTCTGAGGAATTCTTTTCCTACGTTGGTTTTTGTTCTTCCATCATATGGAGGGTTATACCATATAATTTTTCTTTTCCTGTTTTTCTTATTGCTGTTCATGTTATTATCTGGGTTATATTGTAATTTGTAGTTGTAGCCACTTTTTTTCAGCGCCTCTTGGTATTTGGCTGCTGCACTGTTAAATTCTTTCTCATTGCATGACAGTTTACATAATCTTTTGTTTATGCCATTAGGTATGGTTTTTAAAATGGAAGGTGGATGGTTACTTTTGATGTTTACGTAGACAGGTGTGTCATTAGGTTTTTTGTATGGTTTGTATGTATGGTCCTTAAGGTCTAATGTTATGTCTAAATATTTTACTTTTTTTTGTTGGCTTCTACTGTGATTTTTAGGTTGTGGCTTTGAAAGATTTTACAAAGTTCTTTTTTTCTTGTTTTCAATGATTTTTGGTTTATTGTTTAATGTGGCAAGGCCGTCATCTCTGTATAAGCCAACCTGTTTACCAAGTATTTTCTGTATATGAGACAACATGAAAAGTCCAACTAATTCGCAAGTTTCAGCTCCATCATAAGATCCCATCATGACATCGAACGTGGAATTTCTGCTGTTTTTTTTTTCGTCCAAGTTATATTGCTGCTATGGAGAAGGGTTTTCTTAGTGTGGAAATGATTTCCATCTCAGAATCTGTTATATTTGTATATTTGTTGGCGAATCTTAGTGCTTTAGTAAGTAATTCCTCATCAATAGAAGGATAGAAATCCACTATGTCAAAAGTAATGAACACTGTATTTTTTGTTTGTCCAATTCTTTAAACCATTGGATAACTTCATAACTATTTTTCCAGAGATTGTATTCAGTGTTTGTTTTTATGCCCTGTATTGCTTTTTCCAGCATTTTTTTTTTACTAATTTTGCCTAATTTCAGATTTTGATGGGTTTATTAGTCTACAAGTAGGGTTGTTGTGACAGTTCGGTTTGTGATCTTTGAGAGTTATAAAGCCTCTTTTATTGCTGTTGCTTCTATCCTATCACCTAAATCCATCTGGTGCACAAGTTCTTTTTCTTTTTTGCAGATGTTGTCATATGTAGTCTTATCAGCTTTTTTAAAAAATAATTTTTCTGAATATTTTTGTTGAGGAGTTGAGAGTACTCATTAGGTTCCATTTTATAGAAATTGCTTGTCTTGTCAGCCTTTACAAACATTTTTTGTCATTTTGGATTTGTTGTATGTTATTATTCAATGTTGTTTGGAAATTATTATGTGATTTTCTAAATTCAATATTAGCTATTAGTTTTTTCATACTTTCTTCAAAAGGTTTCATTTCCTCTATTACAGGTGGCGATCTCCATGACTTAAAACCATAAGTTTTTTTATCTTCCTTTTTAGCATCTGAATTCAAAAAGAAAAACGCTCTCCATCTCATATTATGCACAAATATTCCAGTCTGCTGTATGAGTTTTTTAATGTAGAGTTGTGGGTTAGAAAAAGGTATATTTTTGGTGGACTGCCCAAAGTTAATTTTCTCCATTTTAAATTTAGATTCTGCTAGGCCACAGTGCTCAACGTGAGGAGCAATCAATAAAATTAGAGTTAAAAAGCCACTCAGAATTCTAAAAATGCTCAACCAAATAGGGAGCGACATAAACAGTTTAAAATAGGGTTTTAAAACGGAACGTAAAACCACCTACAAACTTGTTTCGAGCCAAGTGCTCTCCTCAGGGTATATATAACAACAGACAGTGATAAAGAAACATACATAGGGATCATGGCAAACCATTTTAAAACCAGATATGCAAACCATAAACAGTCCTTCAAAAATGAAAAATATAAAAACCAAACAGAACTAAGTAAATATATTTGGAAGCTTAAAGATAAGAAAATAGATTACAACATATCATGGAAAATTATAAAAAGAGCAACACCATACAACAACATTTCTAAACAATGCAACTTATGTACTACAGAAAAGTGGCTGATATTATGTAAACCCCATCTAGCATCCCTGAACTCTAAAGTAGAAATGATTAGTAATTGCAGGCACAAATGGAAATCTTTGTCAATGCACCATTCCTTGGCACGTCCCCCCTGAACGCGCCCCAAAAAAGAAAAAAAAATCTACAGGCCACGTGCCACACGCGCAGACCTCACACGCCCACACACCACACTATATAACACTGGTGGCGTGCCCAGATTATATATACCCTGAGGAGAGCACTTGGCTCGAAACAAGTTTGTAGGTGGTTTTACTTTCCGTTTTAAAACCCTATTTTAAACTGTTATGTCGCTCCCTATTTGGTTGAGCATTTATAGAATTCTGAGTGGCTTTTTTACTCTAATTATATATATATATATATATATACAGATAGATAAATAAAGGGAAAAAAAGGGGGGGAGGGGAAAGGGGCGGGGGGAAGAGAGGACAAAAAGAAGGACCTAAAGCAAGGGTGGAGGTATGTGGGAGGGCGGGAGGTAGGAGGGAGGGGGTGTGAGAGAGGAGAATAGTTGAGGTCAATAGTAGAGAGAAAGGAAGTAAGAGGGAAAGTAAAGAGAAGGAACGACAGGGGGAAGGAGCCCTCAGAGGACGACAGAAAAGGAACAAGGACGGAGGAGGAGAGGGAGCAGAAGGGAGAGGGGGAGCAGGGGGTAGGGAAGGGTAGAAAGTGTGTGTGGCGTGGTTGTTCGTGCGCGCGCACGCACTTGTATGTATGTATGTGTGTGTGTGTGTGTGTGTGTGTGTGTGTGTGGTTGTGCCCCCGGGCAAGTGTTTGTGTGTGTGTGTGGGGGGGGGGGGGGGGGAGAGAACTATAAAATAGGCATTCTGGCTCACCCACCTCCGCCAGCTCCAACCGGCTGAAGCCGGTTTCGCTGTTGCTCCGCCGGCTTACCCAGAATGCCTATTTTATAGTTCTCTAATAGTAAACACTTTACAAACATACATAATGTGTAGGATTATCTGTTTTTAACACTAATTTAGAAAACTTTTGAGACTTTAGTTTTTGCTTAATCCTTCGTTTTTCTTGATCGTTTTCAATAACATCATTTTCACGCATACATTCATCAAATGCGTCTCTGTCTTTCATGTGGAATAAAACTACAGTCTTTAACTGTTCTCTAAAGTCTTTTAAAACCGAGTTATATTTTTGACATAAAATCCACACACTTATCCAGCATGTCTTCCACTGAAAGCCAGTTTTGACAAAGCGTTTCTTTTTTTGACTATGTCTCTTTCTGCCGAACAGTCATCTATAATAAATAGTGTCTGAGTTCCTTCAAACTGTCTATAAAAGTGTTCTAAGCACTCGCTAAGTTTATTGCTAGGATCAACTAAATAGATTTCATCATCCGTCCATATAAACCTTCTGTCGTGATATGCTTTGTTCCATTTAAGTGTTGGGCAGAAAATTACTATATGATCAAAATTATAACGATAAACTGTTTGTAATAGGTCGAGGACAAATATTGTTTTTCCACAACCAGTCTGTCCACAAATCAATGAACAATGAGGGGTTTTTATCATAAAGTTTAACATTGGCATTGACACCAAAGTCGTTTGCTCCATAGTTTTATAACAGAATTTAATTTACACCAGTTAGTGTTGTTATCATACTATCCGTCAAAATTTGATCAGTACAATAAAATCTTATAAGGTCTAAATGTGTCAGATTAATCCAACTCAGTTTTGTCAGATTGTTTCTATTAAGACTAACATTGATTTTGTTGCTTGTTGTTACGACCTTAAAATTTTCACCATCGTGACGAACCACAACAGTAACTTTAAGATTGTCAACGTCTAAGTTTTGCCAGCTAATAAGAATTCCTTCCATAAGGTTGTCGCTGACACCCACAGCTCCATTCCTCCCCACATCTTTTAAGACAGAAATTTCAAATATCATTGTGAACGTGTCTCCTAATAACGTGCGTGGAAAGAACTGTACTTTTGTAGTAGCTTCCTTCAAAACTGATTCTCTTCTGTGGAGGATGTACTGTTTGCTCCCAAACTTCTTTATTTCGATCTCTTTTCGACTGTTGTCCTCTGGCATAAGACTTACATGTAAAGGGCCAGAGTTCAATGCTTTTCTGAAACTTTTTTGACGGTCGAAAAATGTAAATGGGCTTACGAATTCAAATTTTATGTCCCATTCTAAATATGGTTCTAAGTGCCATTTGTTGTCAGTTTTTCGAACTATTTTATATTCATACTGACCTGTATTATTTGCTTCTAGATTGCGTAGTTGTTCTAGTTTAGGAAACCTTTTGTTGTCGTCAACCTCTTTGCGCTTATAATAACCATCTTTAGTGTACTCAAAACCATACAAAGTGCCTATCTCACCGTTTTGTTCAAAGTCCTCAACGTCTGCAAGGTCTTTTAATTCTAAAGTTACACACCTCTCAGGCGCTAATGTAACTCCTGATTCTTCTGGTCCACGTGACATTTTTTAAAACAACGTATTATTTTATTTCTAAAACAATGTGCAGGTTATCACATTTCACGACTTTCCCTGTTTTATCTGTGATCTTTATATTAAATGATCTGACCCTCCCACAAGCTAATCTTTTAAACTGTAAATTAGGGAATTGTATAATTTCATAATCGCAATATGCAGCTTTCCCTGATGGAAGAGCTCTTAAAACAGTTGAGGGCCTTCCATCATATAAGTTTTCATCAGTGCTCAGCTCGTCCAAATGAACATAGAGTAATGAATGTAATGCAAGATCGAGCGGATATTCTCCCTCATAAGTAGTTTCGTCTGGTGTAACCACAAATCTATAATTGTTGTTGCAAAGCCTAACATTTTAGCTAGCTCTACATCAAAAAGGTAATGGTCTACTTCTTCTCCTTCAGGTTTGAATGTTAACATTGTTTTTAGATTTGCATTGTTAAGTTTGAGAGTAATGTTGAAGTTACTCATTGCTTCTTTTAGCGAGCAAAACCCGTAATAACCATCAGGTATGGTTAACTGGCTAACTAAGCTTCTTCTATTGTTAACTTTTACAATCTTATTATTCTTCTTGGATTCACTTATATTAAACCATACGACTTTGTAAAAAATTTCATGGAGTGCAACCCTTTGGGTTCCGCAGTTATTATCAATAGCATATTCTAAAAACGAAGGACTGTCTTGAGTTGTTATTGTTACAAACATTTTTAAAACAATTTAAAAATGAGTGCATTCAAATATACTAATGCAAAATATTCTGTTGGGCCGCACTACAATCTTAAAAATATAACAACTGACACCCTTGACATTTCTGTGACTCAGACTGACGCCTTTCAAGTAAAGGTTAGTACTCCATTGAACAGATATCTTAACCCTCCTATTAAAAACGACTACATCCCGAAAGTGTGGTTCAGTCATCCGATGCAGTTTTATCAGAACCAGTTAAACTTTGCTGTGTTTTGTGCTTCAACTGGGTGTGGAGTGTCGTATGCTGATCATTTAAATCATCCTGTTCTTTTGGTGAGGTCAGTGTATAGATTTCATTTTTATTACACCTTCAGACGTATTTTATCTGAACTGCAAGCGCCATTACCAAATGACAAAACGTTTAATCCATTCAGCAACAGAATAGATTACAAGGCTTTTGAAAGGATCTGTAACGAATTTGATATTGACCCAAAGACAGACTTTAGACAAAAGTTGGATCTTAATCATGGTTTAGGCACCCTTTATTTTTGGGGCGTGCACAGAAAGTATAAACTATGATTGGAATCCTCCTTACACATCTTTCTCTTCAGGCACAACTGTTCACCTCGGGTCCATAGAGCAAGAGCATAAAACAGCATGGACAACATTTATTTTGGATACTTCTAAGGGCCTAACAAAAGCGGGAATAGAACGAATAAACGACTCTATTCGTACTTATGTTTGGTGTTTGCTAGGTTCGCAAGCACAAACGAGATCAAACATAATTGATCCTTCTACTGGCTTTGACGCCCAAAAACAGTATTTAGCAAATTTAGAGGATTCTATTAATTCTGCAATTGATTTGCCTTCAAGTATTAAAAGGTACCAAAATGTTTTACAATTTGCAAGATCGAAAGTAGACTTTGCTGTCGGCACTGGTTTATACATGCTACCTTCTGACCTCAGGCTCCAGGTAGGAACAATAATAAACTACAACAATGAAATCCTTGTTGCAGGAAATGAACAGAAGGTTGGACAAAACGACATAAATTCTGAGCCAGTACAAACAATAAAAAAACACCCCCCAAGATTAAGTCATCCAATCCCCAAGGCCCAAAGCCCAAAGGTCATTGAAGACGCGCGTGATGACCATGAATATGAAAAGACAGCACTTGTTATTGGATTAACTGCCCTAGGATTACTTGGTCTTTATCTTACTATAAAGTAACCCAACTATTAAGACAACTAATGCCCATAAGTGCTCGGCCATAAAGCCAACTACTTTACTTGCAGTAGACAAAAGCCAGCTAACGATCCCCCCTAATATGCCAGGTAAAGAGTCTATTGCTTTACTGGCTAATTTTTTTAATAAACTTGCAAGATGATCAAGTTGTTTTTTTACCCATGATTTATCTGATGGTGGTCCTGGTGGCACTGCTCCCCCACCACCACCGCCTGTAATAGCCAACACCAGTGTACTTATTGCAAATCCTAAGGCTGTTATAACACTTGCTAATGTGACGCCTTGCTCTCTAAACAGTGTTCTTATTCGTTCTGCTAACGTTGTGTCTTCATATAAAATTCTTTGGATAGTTTCTCTTATTCTGCTCACTTGAGTTCGTAATTGTTCTCGGTTATTAGACAACACTTCTAGTCTTGCTGATCTCTCTTGTTCAAGATCTTTTAGTCTTTGTGTTATTCTTTCTTTAACACCAGGTCCTAAGTTGTGGTCATCAGCCTCAACTAGTTTTTCTTTTTCTCTTTTTATATGCTCATCTAGTTCACCCAGTTTTGCTAAATTGTTTGTTAATTCGCCTCTGATGCTTCTCAAAGCATGATTAAGGGCCGTTATTTCTCTCATAGGTAGCGGCGGATCGTGCATAGTTTTTAATACTGTTTCTTCTGAAAAACTGGTTTCTATTATTTTGTCTGCTGTTGGGCTTAAATCTTTAAGGGGTATGTTTTGTATTTGGTTATCTGTTGGGAGTTCTTGTAGTGTGTTTTGAAGTTTAGCAACTGCCTCACTGTCTAATCTTCGCGGTTTAGCAATGCCAAGGCGATTTTGATCGCTCACACTGAGCCTTTGTCTAATTGTAGTCTTTGCTAAAAACTTTGATGGGTCTGGTTTAGATGTAAGCTGTACAGGTTGTCCTTGCTCGTTTTTAAAAATCAAATGGCCATCTTTTGTTTCAAAATCATTAGGGTCTATAAAATCAGGAGGTTCTTGGCCTAAACTTTGATAAAATGATTTGACCTTACTTTCTGTTAATTCACGCCGCAATGATTGTAATGGATGTGTCAAAGGCGTCATTTCACTCATGTCGTCTCCAGGATCAAAAACATCATAATCTTCTTCTGCCATGTTTTTAAATAATTAACTTTTTATTTTGTTTTATAAAAAAATGTCACAAGCATATGGCTCGATTCTTGACCCGCATAGAAGACTGAAAGAGCCCTTTGGCGTGAAGGGAAATAAACAGAATGTTATTGTTCCAAATAATCCATCTACTATTGATTCAGATCAAATTCTTACTGTTAAATTTCCAGACCTAGGAGCAGATGAAGTGATTGTGCCGGGATCTGCACGGCTTACTTTCAAAATAGAACTTGATTCAGCAACAGACGCAAACAGGACAGTTGTACAGAATCTGGGACGGGCAATCGTTAAGAAAATTTCTATAAAACTTGAGGGGCAAGAAATATTTTCTTTACACAATGCAGACATATTTTTAATCTATTGTGATCTATGGCTAACCGATAATGAAAGGGCCGATCTTGCGTTTCAAGGAATCGAAAATAACGAAGCACTAAAACACAGAATAGACGCCGAAGATGCTAAAGACGGTAACAAGTATGAAGCTGTAAGTTTTGCTTATGGAAATCGCTTTTCCATACCCTTAGATTTTGAGTTGTTAAAAGCGCATGCGCCATACTTTCAAGGAGCATTAAAAGACAGATTGTCATATGAACTAACTTTTAATGAATACAAACGTGTCATTAAATCTACAGACACTGATTCCAAGTACAGCATTTTCGACATCTCGTTAGAGTTTGACATTGTTAGCAACCCTAACTTAGCAAGGCTGATTGAGCAACAATATCAGTCAAAATTAGCAATATATTACGAAAGAGTGATTCATCATTCAAAATATCCTAAAAGCAGAGCAGACACTATATGGAATTTTAGTTTTAGCGCCGCAGCACGATCACTTAAAGGTATTTTATTGCTGTGTGAAGATGATAAAGAACCATACCAAAGACAAAGTGAAAAGTTTATCAATCCTAAAATAACGAAAGTACAATGTTCAATTGAGGGTAGTCCTAACCAAGTCTACAGTAGCGGGCTTAAACCTTATCATCATTTTGATGAAATAAGAAAATTGTTTGGAGGCGGGAGGTGTAGAAATCCAACAGTAGACCTTGTGTCTAAAGATCTACACCTTCACAGTGTTAGACTTGATGAATATTTAACAACGAAATACGGTTTATGGATTGACCTAAGGTCAACAGAAGATAATCAGTTGCATGGGAGTGGGAGAACAGTTAAAGACGTAATAAACATTCAAATTGATAAAGAAAAAGAGAGTGATAAACCACTTAATGTACATTTGTTTTTAATATATGATGCGCAGCTGAATATTCAAGATAACAGATTAAAAGATATCCAATACTAAATTATTTTTATTTTAAAAAAGCATGTCTGTTACGACTTATCCAAAAGTGCCCAAAGAAGAGAACTCTGTTGCTGTAGACATAAAAACTTTCAGATTAACAAACATAACACAAATGCAAACCCAACTAGAGCAGGACCTTTCAAAATACAGTAAAACCAAACGAAGGTATTCTGCTGTCTTTAATGCTGTTACATATGTTAATACTGGAGCATCGGCGGTTAGTGCTTTAACAGCAGGAACAAGTGTAGGTCTCTTAGCAACAGGCGTAGGTGCACCGGTAGCTATACCTCTAGGTGGTTTGTCTTTAACTCTTGGCCTGTGTTCATTGGCTGTAAGTGCTGTCAGCAAAAAAATAAAAGCTAAACTCCAAAAGCACACAGCTATGGTTCAACTAATAACAGCTAAACTTAGTTCCTTCAAACTGATAATTGATAAAGCACTTGCCGACTCGAACATCACGGATGAAGAATTTAGTCGCCTACAGGCTGATTTTGAGGACTACAAAAGACAAAAGTTTGATCTTCAAAGAAAGGCAAGGGCAACTTTTTCTCAACAGCCAGACACCGACCAGATAAAAAAGGAATGCTTAAAAAAAGTAAACGAGACATTAAACTCTGTTCTAAACAGCTCACATTAACAACACCAAAGGGCGTTTATACTTTAGTTTACGAGTCCAAGCACAAAAAGACCGTTGATATTGATTCTGATTAAGACGACTTTGGAGTCGATGTATTTTTTTTTAATTTAAATAAATATTTTGAGTTAGAAAAGAAACTCAGCATGGATAAGATATATGAAGGTTCAGATGAATTGTTTGAAGCAATGCTCGAGGAAGAGCGTTTGTCAAAAGCTTTAAATGAGGTCGTTTTAGAAGTTATTGATCCAACAAAGGTACAGGCAAGCGTTGTACATGCTATTTCTCAAGTTCCAAGTAAACTAACAATAAACCCTCCAGTTAAAGTAAGGTTAGTTGTTTTAATCGACTATATAACAATAAACGAAGAAAATCTAGAAGTCTGGGTCTCAACTAAACAGCAGACTATTCTTTCTCATAATGACTTAACACCTGGTTGGGCAGATCAACTTCTTACACAGTTTAATGAAGCCTCTGAAGCAGCTAAAATGAGAGGCTCTGGTTGGTCAGAGGGCGAAGTCCTAGACATCAGATTAAGACAAGCTAAGTATGAGCCAATTGTAGGCAAGGCTTACATTCCACTGCCTCCAACATTAGTTGCAAAGAGAGCAGTTTTGAACATAAAGAATTCAGACGACAAATGTTTTATGTGGTGCGTTCTTGCTAGGCTGCATCACGTTGCCAAAAATGCAGAGAGAGTATCTAACTATTTACAGTGGGCCAATGATCTTAACTTTAACGGCCTTGAATTTCCTATGGCTGTAGACAAAATTGATCAGTTTGAAAAACAAAATCCACCAATAACTGTTAATGTCTACACATGGTCTGAAGAAACCAACCTTCTGCCAATTAGAGTGTCAAAGAACAGTCCAACAATAGGCGAACCAACCAGGAGTCATGTAGACTTACTCCTAATGCAAAGCCTTAATGGGTTGCACTACACTCTAATACGCACAATGAGTAGATTACTAGTGCATACTACAAAACAACATAGCAAACAAGAATTTTGTAGAAAATGTTTAACAAGAATTCCGTCCGTTCAAGCTGCGAGCGAACATGTAAAACATTGTCTCAGCCCAGTTGGCTGCAATACAGAACTAATTATGCCAAGAGAAGGCAGTAAGGTTAGTTTTAAGAATTACAAAAAACTCCAGAGGTCTCCATATGTTGTTTACGCAGACTTTGAATCGCTTATTGTTCCTTATGAGGGGCCAGCTCCAAAACATTTACCAAAAACAGTTATAATGAATAACCACCAGATTTGTTCATTTGCCTTTATTGTTGTCAGGTCAGATGGTGAACATTCAAAGCCAGAATTATACAGAGGACCACATGCAGCAAAACATTTCTTAAAACGCATGCAAGAAGTTCGTAATGCCTGTTCTAATAATCTATTCTTATCCGATCTTAAGATGACCCCCGAAGATCAAGATCGCTATGACTCAGCCACTCACTGTTGGATTTGTGGTTTAGAGCTAACACCTAAAAGTTTAACAGTAAGAGACCATGATCACATTAGCGGAAAGTTTAGAGGAGCAGCGCATAACAATTGCAATCTTCAACTAAAGTTTGATCCTAGGACTTGGAGACTTCCTATATTCTTTCACAACTTGCGAGGTTACGACTCTCACCTTATAATGCAAGCAGTAACCAGCGACTTCAGGGTGTCATGCATTGCACAGTCATCAGAAAAGTACATGTGTTTCACTTTAAATAACATGTCTTTCTACGACTCTATGCAACACATGATGGGGGGGTTAGAGTCACTGGCTATGTCCTTAAAGTCCTGCCCAATAACAGAAGAATATTTTGACCCAACTCTTGTTAGAAAGGGCGTTTACCCTTATGAGTACATGAACAGTTGGGAAAGGTTTGACGAAGATACACTTCCGCCTAAAGGCGCGTTCTTTTCTAGTCTTAGAGGAAAGGACATCAGTGATTCTGATTACCAGCATGCTCAAGATGCGTGGCAGAAGTTAGAGTGTAAAACGATGGGAGACTATCATGATTCCTATTTAATGGCGGATACCTGTTTGTTGGCGGACGTCTTTGAAAATTATAGGAAGACCTGCATGAAACATTACAGCCTGGATCCCGCGCATTACATTTCTGCGCCCGGGATGAGCTGGGACGCTTTCTTAAAATTTACTGGAGTACAAATTGATTTATTGTCTGACCTGCCAATGCTTCAGATGATTGAAAACGGATTGCGTGGGGGAATCAGTATGGCGTCGCACCATTACTGTAAAGCAAACAACAAATACTTGGACGACTATGATCCAAGTAAAAGGTATAACTATCTCATGTATTTAGATGCAAACAATCTGTATGGTTGGGCAATGGCGCAATCACTTCCGTTACGTAACTTTAAAATGTACACAGGACTCAAAGACATTCAAAAGTTTTTAAAATGGCTACCTACTCTAGAAGCTGATCGTAAAAGAGGTCTCATTCTAGAAGTTGATTTAGAATATCCTCATGAACTTCATGATTACCATAATGACTATCCATTAGCGGCAGAAACCCTAAAAGTGTCAATGACAGAACCACCTAAACTTGTGCCTAATCTTCGTGACAAAAAAAATTATGTCTGTCATTACAGACTTCTTCAATTTTATTTAAGACATGGTTTAACCCGTAGAGTGCCTTTAAGCCGTCAGCTGACGCCGCATTAAAAATGCTTTCCCAGTGCCTATGGGCCGTCCACTGACGTCATGCATTTTTCTTGAATTTTCATTCGTTACTATTTCTATCAACGGACTTAAATAGAGTGTGCGTAGTAAGCCTTATATGTCTGTAGTATTAAAATGATATGTAAATGACCACACGTGAGGGGAAAGCCCATTTATTCTCATCACTGACTGGATGACCAGCCAGCACTTCGTCTCGCTTGCAAAGATGGCGGCGCAACCTTCGACAAGCGCAGCGACCAAATCAACGTATTTACACAGCTGAGCAGGCTCTGCTAATGATTTTTGACAAAGACAATAATCTTTTATTCAACGACTCACTCGAGCATGAAGGTGAGATGATGATAGTGATGGAATTGCCAACCGTATTCGTCAGTTATTGTGTCGGGCTGTGTGACCTCAATGTGTGTTCAGCTGACTGGTTTGCCAGCATCGAACGAGCTCGCCTTGTGTGTACTCTGCACTGCGTGCCAGTGGTCAGTGACGTGGTAGTCAGCGTGAGAGGGGAGCGCGGCCTGCTCGCGGCGTGGCACAGGGCAGAGGGAAAGGTAGGGGAAGAGGAGCAGTGAAAGAGAGGGTTGAAGTCCAGCAAGGGGGCGTGGTGGGGAGAGGGGGGCGTGGTCGTGGACTGACCTGTCTGCATAGAGTGTGAGCGTCTTGATAGACTTCTAAACTGTTTTACTTTCATTTACAGGTGTAGTGTGACAATACAAACTTTATTTTCAACTTTTTTGCTTTGTGTTCTTGTTTGGATGTGAAGATGTAGTGGTAAATACATATGCTTTTGATCGTGCAAAAAAATCTATCCAAATCTAATTGTCTAAATACGTTTTTATTATCAAAATTAAAACAAAAGAAGCCCAGATTCAAAATCTTCATTCAATTTCCTTCAAACATCATATATATTTCATTGTTATATCTTTTGTAGTTTCTGAGCTAGAATTTTTTGTTAATTATTACCCCCAAATCATTAGATTTCCCTGGCACTGGGAAAGCCTTTGTTTGTAACATTTTCAAGCAGCTTCAAGCAGCGAACGGGTTAAAGTTGACAGCTGTTCATCGTATAACTGCTTTTGATCAAGAACAGTTCATGAAACCATACATCATGAAGAACACTGATCTCAGAACTAAATCCGCAGATGCTTCAGAAAAAGACTTTTTCAAGTTGATGAACAACAGCTGTTTTGGAAAGACTATGGAAAATCCGCACAAGCGTAAAGATGTTAGATTGGTCACCAGAGAAAACGTTGCAATTAAGTTGACTTCAAAACCTAATTATCAGGACTTCAGAAGATTTCATAATCAGCTTTTTGGAATAATGATGAAAAAAAAGAAAGTCAAATTGGACAAACCTGTTTTTATTGGGTTTACTGTTTTAGAGCTGTCGAAGCTCTTGATGTTAGAATTTCTTTACGACTACTTTAAACCCTTGTATCCTGAGTCCAGAGTTCTGTACACAGATACAGATTCCTTTGTAATCGACATCCCTACTGAAGATATCTATAAAGACATGGAAATAGAAGTAGCAAAAGGGCATGCTGGATGGTACGACACATCTGATTACCCTAAAGATTCGCCTTTGCATTCAACTGTTAACAAAAAGGTTTTAGGTAAGATGAAGGATGAATTATCTGGAGATGTGATCAAGGAGTTTGTTGGTTTGAGGTCGAAAATGTACAGTCTTTCAAGCCAAAAAAAAGTTGTTAAAAAAGCAAAGGGAATATCTCGTAGTGTTGTGCAGTCAAGCATATCACATGACAACTACAAAGAAGCATTGTTTGGCAATAAGACTTTTCATCATGACAATTACAAGCTGCGATCTAATCTGCATGAGATTAACACAACTGTTGTAACAAAGAAGTCATTAGATAGAACAAACACTAAACGAGTATTTGTTAATCCAGAGTATTCATATGCAATTGGGCACTGGAGGACATTTGGTCAAGCGCAATTAGATACTCAGTAATTTCTTTATCCAGTATAGCTGGATTATTTGTGGTTGTTGTTTCAAGATTTTTGATTTTTTCAAGATTTTTGATTTTTTCATATAAATTAGGATCAATGGGTAGTTTATTCTTTATCATTGTTTTAATAATAAATCTATACGCAAATAATTTTTTTTGAGCTTCCATTTTAACTCAAATATATTTACGTAAATCAGTTAAAGCGGAACTGTGTCTGGCGGGATTATCTGCAGTTCTTCCTTCACAAAAGATCTTCGGGGGGCTGGTCGTTTTGTTGTGTCAGTTTCTCGTAAATAATACACGGGCGGATTCATTTTCACAATTTTTTTTATCTCATATGGATCAACACTCCAAACTGGATCTGTTGCCCTGATGCGAGTGTCCCCTTCCGCTTCTCCCGGCGAATAAAGGTATCTCACTTTCAAACCAAATGGTAATAGTTTGCTTGATGAAGACTCTCCTTCAACAACATTTATTTTTTGTTTTTTGATTGCTTGTACTGGTTTTAGACCTTTAAATTCTTCATTATTCATTGCACGTAGAACTGAGGGCAGTCTTCTAACCCATTCTGTGTTGCGAGAATTGTCAATCAGCTCTCTGTGATACTGGTAGGAGAAAAGCCTTTCAGATAACTGTTTGTTAAAGTTTTCAACCAAACCCTGTGATCTGTGAACTCCTGGAATGCCTCTTTTAATGGTAACTCTATGTTTTAACAATAATTGATTCAGTTGTCCTTTAAATTCTTTCCCATCATCGACTTGAATCATGCGAGGATAAGTTAAGGGTCCTCGTTGATATATCAGTTGTATAGCGACAGCAACAGCAGAAGCACTCTTTTGTGTTAATGGTTCCGCATCTTTGTATCTTGAAGCTATGTCAATGACTGTAAGTGCGTACTTAAATCTTTTTCGTCTAATCGTATCATGGGGTAAATATAGAAGATCCATTTGATGGGTGTCGTTCGGTATTGTGTTGACAAAGTGTGGTCTTTGTATTCGTTTAGGCGCTGGTAAATAAATTTGCCAAATCGCTTGTTTAGATAACCATTCTTTTGCTGTTTGTTCACTGACTCCCGCTGCTTGGCTAAGCTTTTTAATTGCTGTTATTTCCTTCCAATATCCTTTTGGAGAATAATAGATTTTGTACATTTTTATTCAGCCAATACTTTGTGCAACAAAATACACAGCGGTCATGCCAAAGACAATAAACAATATTTCTTGCATCTTTTGTTTTTCTGATGGTTGATAAAAGTCGCTAAATTTTGGTGGGGGCAATGTTTCAACTTGTTTGCCTGTTACTAGAAAATATTCTTTTATTGCCTGGTCAACATCTTTAAATGTGTAAGCTGCATGTCCCTGTTGTTTAAGTCTGTCGTTAATAAAATCTAACTGCTCCATTCTTTGCTTTTCATAGGTGTCTTGTGCAGCAGCTAGTTGCTCCATAGCTCTGTTATGTCTTTTTCTCTCATTGTTATTTTGTAGTTTACTAAATGCGTAATTACTTCCGCTAAAAGCAAGCGCATTAACCACAGAGCCACCAATCATCATTACGAGTGAAGCCATTTTTATAAATGTATTTTTTTTAATTTTACATATTGATACTGTCTGGAATTATTCCTTGCTTAACTAGAAAATCTTTCGTAGCAAATGAAGCTGTAATAACAGCAATCAGCTTTGCTGAGTCTTCAAAGTCTAGTTTGCCAAGATCTGCTGGTTTTATTTTTAACAGGCTTTTACCAAGCATTGTGTATCCTACACTTAGGCCTCCAATAACAGCAGAATGGTATACAAGGTTAGTAATAGTTTTTTCGGCGCTCATTTTTAAAAATAAAATAATATTTATTCATTAATAAAACATGAACTGCGATGATTTACTTCCTGAACTTACAAATGATCAAGTTGATGACCAAGCTATTATGCGCCAAAAGGAAAGGCTGTATTCTTTAGCAGCATGTGGAAAAACAAAACAGTACCTTGGAAATGAATTCAGCATAGAACAGATTCAACAAATGTCGCCGCAAGACATTGTAAAGTACCACAACAGGTATGAAGCGCAACTGGGGTCAAGAATGGTAAAAAGTGTTGGGCAAACTGTTCTTAGTTTGTACACTAAACTAGTTAGTAGATTTGCTCCCATTGATTCTGAACAAGATTTTATGTATGATTTAACACAGGATCCCGTTTTAACAAAGTCATTAGAGTCTCTAGGATGTGATCTATATTACAGATTTGGAACATTGTTATCGCCATTAATCATGGGATTAATTACTTTTAATCATATAGATTTTGTTTCCCTTCAAAATGACCGAGCCAGAAAATCAGCAGAAAACATTGATGGAGAAAGTGACCAGTAAAAAGCCTCCTCATCCTGGGCGTGTTGCAGCAGGAAAAAAATTAGCAGAGTGGAACAAACAAAAAAAATTAATGTTGCAATCACAAAATGTAACTCATAATGAAAACATAACACCGCCAACGCCAACAGTTGTTTCAATGCCAGCTGTAAATACACAAGTTGATTCAAGACCTACAACACCAAAGTCGTCATGGATTATTTGGATTAAAAGAGTTGGCATTTTTGGCGTCATTGCTGCTGGGGGTGGTTATTACGGTTATAAAATATATAAACAACGCCAGCAAAAACCAAAGCAGTCCAAAAAATCTCAGCCACTAAATACAGAAGCCGAACAAAAAAGCATGCCAGAACTGCCAACAACAAAATCTCATTTTGATCCATTTGATATGCAATAATATGTTAAGAACTTAATAAATAATTATAAGTGACTTGAATAAGAACTTGATAACGACTTGATGACGACTTGATAAAACTTAAATAAGAACTTGATAAGAACTTAATAAGAACTTAATGACGACTTGATAAAAACTTAATGACGACTTGATGACGACTTGTTAAGAACTTGAATAAGTACTTGAATAAGTACTTGAATAAGAACTTGTTAAGAACTTGATGATGACTTGTTAAGAACTTGATGTTGACTTGTTAAGAACTTGAATAAAAACTTGTTAAGAACTTAAATAAGAACTTGAATAAGAACGTGATGCCGACTTGAATAAGAACCTAGAACGACTTAATGACGATTTTTTTTCACAATTAATTGTTACATTCTTTTCCGGGGAGACAACTCCCTTCTGCCTTTATGTAGTATCTAGGTCAGACATGTCTGGCCCCGGCTTACTCAACTGCACAATAGCCGAGTCGAAGCGCCGCACTGTTTGCTAGTTCGTGTCAAGTTACACATAAGGGCGTCAGGCCGCCACGCGGCATTGTATAAATTTAGACGGCGTCGTTCAGTACAGGCGTTAGACGTCATTGTATAAATTTAGGCGGCTAAATTTCCAAACATATCAAAACATGTTTCTTACCTTCCCCCAATCACAAGACTAGATAGAATCAGCTGATTAGTAACAGTGACGACATTTCCGCCCAGCACTTGTGTTGTTAGCAACTGAACCTAGCTGTCTTGTCATTTGCGGGTGTGCAATGCAGTCGTGTTTTCAGTTAGAAAGTGTTGTGTTATGTCGCAAGACAGTATCTCTTCTGAATTAGAGATAGAACTTCTTGAATCACAAACCGTTCATCAAGAATTGCTAGATTACTCAAGACAAAAATGGGAAGATTGGTTGAGACAACATATTGGAATCTCACCTTCCTATTCCCGTAAACTGAGGGTGATATCTCGATTGCTGAGACCGTTCACGCGTGAACAGTACTATTTTTAGAATCCTATCTGTCGGAGCTGGCTTGTCTGGAAGACCTACCGTTCACGCGTGAACGGTACTATTTTTAGAATCCTAGAATTCTTGAGAATTTCGGAGCTGGCTTGTTTCTGGAAACGTATGAAAAGGTTTTCTACTGTTGGACTACCTTTCATTGAAGTCTACTCCATGCTTTGTCACGTCCTATTCAGGCGGCCGCCGGGTGTACTTTATACAATTGTCTTGTTTGTTGAATCAAGCTTTTAATAAGTGCACTTGGTGGCTGCTTAGAATAATCTTCAACAACGTGCCACGATTCTACGCTTGTGTGAACACACATCCCACCCCTTTTCAGATAGCTTTCAATAGCCAGTCATTCCTCACAATAGAATGAAATCCCAACTTGGTTGACAAATAGCCCTCCTAAGAATAAAGGCATGGTTAACCAAGTCCCCATTGTTTTGTTTGTTTACTTCTTAACGGTCCAGTGACAGAGAACTATAAAACAGATAATCCTACACATTATGTATGTTTGTAAAGTGTTTACTATTAGAGAACTATAAAATAGGCATTCTGGGTAAGCCGGCGGAGCAACAGCGAAACCGGCTTCAGCCGGTTGGAGCTGGCGGAGGTGGGTGAGCCAGAATGCCTATTTTATAGTTCTCTGGGGGTGAGCCTTGCAGCTCTTAGCTGCGTCTGGCTAGTTGGTTTTTTCTCGGGGTTCTCCCGTTTTCCCTCTCACCCCTTGCTGCTTGGGTAGGGCAACCTACCCT
>JAMYXO010002718.1:20000-22632 GCA_033310375.1 Conus canariensis | reverse complement strand
TGAGTGTTCTGGTACTGTTTAGTTTGTTCTGCCGACATAACCTTCTTTCATCAGGGCCCTTTTCCCAAACACCAGTTATGAATTTTTAAAAAGTGAGGTGCCCTGCAGGGGGAAAAGGGAAAAAAACCCCCCAGTCAAAAAAGGGACAAAACGAATTCCAAGACAAACCACCACGCGTTTCGACCTTCTTCGGTCTTCTACGGGCAAGATCAAACAACATGGAGGCCAGTGACAACGAAGAACGAGCAGTCACTTATCTTCTACGGGCAAGATCAAACAACATGGAGGCCAGTGACAACGAAGAACGAGCAATCACTTATCTTCTACGGGCAAGATCAAACAACATTGAGGCCAGTGACAACGAAGAACGAGCAATCACTTATCTTCTACGGGCAAGATCAAACAACATGGAGGCCAGTGACAACGAAGAACGAGCAATCACTTATCTTCTACGGGCAAGATCAAACAACATGGAGGCCAGTGACAACGAAGAACGAGCAGTCACTTATCTTCTACGGGCAAGATCAAACAACATTGAGGGCAATGACAACGAAAAACCAGCAATCACTTATCTTCTCAAATTCGGCGCGAGATGGGCGTTTCTTCGTTTTCATTGTCCTGAGTGTTGTTTATCTTGCCTGAAGAAGACCTAAGAGTCAAAATGCTTTGTGTTTTGTCTTGTAATTTGTTTATCGCTCTTATCTGGTGGAAATACATTAAATTCCTTTTAAAACCAGTTGTGAAGATTGATCGCTGTGCATCAGTTTTTTTCTTTTTGTTTTTCTTTAAATACAAACGTCATAAATGTAGTCATGTCATGCTTATCAAATATCAAAATAGTGACAATTATGGTAAGATTCTTCTTAAATGAACATGAACGTTTTCCTCCATTATGTGCCGGAAGTCTGTCAGTTAATTAGTGTTCCTCTGTCGTGACCTTGTAAACAAATCAGCAACAGTCGTCACTTCCCTTATTGATGGTCGTTGAACAGGACTGTTCATTCATGGCAGTGACGCTCACGTATCAACACCATCAACACCGATCTTGGACAGCGTGTAAATTAAACACTCATAATGAATTGCGTGAATGTAAATGAATGTATTATTTCATATTGGCATATGTTTGTTCCTGAATCAACGCGACATACATGTTTGAACACAAGCTTAGCAAACTAAAATCCTCTCTCTTTATTGTCCGAGCGTTTTCTTCCGTTGTCACGATGCCAGACAACACGTGCCGGAATCACCTAAGCTCCCACTCCGACGCTGAACACGATGATTTCAGCAGTGCCTTCACTCACTGACGACGTATTGCTGTCTCTAAATACGACTGTCAGGAGCTGACGACACCGACATTCCTATTCAGAGCTGAAAGAACGGAACGAACGTCTGCCCCCTTTTCATACGAAACTAAGGTCTGAGAGTTTTGTATATGAAACTAGTGTCTGTCACTCTTTCATACAAAACTGTGTGAATGAATGACTTGTGAGTTGACTTCAACGCGGTGACAGCCCTGATATGGCCCTTTGCGGTCGGCTGGGCTATAAGCAACATTACCTTACCTTAACTTACCTCATACAAAACTAATGTCTGCCACTTTTGCATACGAAACTAAGATCTGCCACTTTCGCATACGAAACTAATGTCGTCCACTTTTGTGTATGAAACTAAGATGTGCCACTTTTGCATACGAAACTAATGTCGTCCACTTTTGTAAATGAAACGAAGATCTGCCACTTTTTCATACGAAACTAAGATCTGCCACTTTTTCTAGGAAATAAGGTCTGCCACTTTTTCATACGAAACTAATGTCCACTTTGTAAATGAAACTAATGTCGTCTACTTTTGTGTATGAAACTAAGATCTGCCACTTTTGCATACGAAACTAATGTCGTCCACTTTTGTAAATGAAACGAAGGTCTGCCACTTTTTCATACGAAACTAAGATCTGCCACTTTTTCATACGAAACTAATGTCTGCCACTTTTGTATGTGAAACTACGGTCTGCCGTTATTGCACAGTGAGGTCTGCCGTTATTGCACACTGAGGTCTGCCGTTATTGCACAGTGAGGTCTGCCGTTATTGCACACTGAAGTCTG
The DNA here is from genome assembly GCA_033310375.1 of Conus canariensis. Classification (NCBI taxonomy): domain Eukaryota; kingdom Metazoa; phylum Mollusca; class Gastropoda; order Neogastropoda; family Conidae; genus Conus; species Conus canariensis. Next base: position 20,533 of record JAMYXO010002718.1, on the reverse strand, counting down.
TCGTTATTGCACAGTGAAGTCTGCCGTTATTGCACACTGAGGTCTGCCGTTATTGCACACTGAAGTCTGTCGTTATTGCACAGTGAGGTCTGCCGTTATTGCACACTGAAGTCTGTCGTTATTGCACAGTGAGGTCTGTCGTTATTGCACACTGAGGTCTGTCGTTATTGCACACTGAGGTCTGCCGTTATTGCACAGTGAAGTCTGCCGTTATTGCACAGTGAAGTCTGCCGTTATTGCACAGTGAAGTCTGCCGTTATTGCACAGTGAAGTCTGCCGTTATTGCACACTGAAGTCTGCCGTTATTGCACAGTGAGGTCTGCCGTTATTGCACAGTGAGGTCTGCCGTTATTGCACATGAGGTCTGCCGTTATTGCACATGAGGTCTGCCGTTATTGCACAGTGAGGTCTGCCGTGTCTTCCGCTGCGTTGTGTAAGCACTTTGTTGTGTTGTGTTGTGTTGTGTTGTGTTGTGTTGTGATTGGCCCTGAGTTGTGCCGTGCCGTGCCTTGCTGTGTTGTGTTTGTGTTTGT
>JAMYXO010002718.1:0-15000 GCA_033310375.1 Conus canariensis | reverse complement strand
ACACACACCACACACACACACACACACACCTTGCGCCGAACTGGAGAAGAAAAGTGATTGCTCGTTCTTGGTTTTCAGTGTCCTGAATGTTGTTTCTCTCACCCGAAGAAGACCTAAGAGGTCTTAACGCGTTGTGACTTGTCTTGTAATGTGTTTGTTATGTTAACCGACGGAGATTCTTAAATTACTTTTAAAATTTCCCGACATCCCGTCTAGTTTTCGGAGCGTGTTTGTGGGACGCCGGCCATAGTTTTTACGCATGTAATTTTCTAGGGAGCAGCGACCAAGATCTGTAAAATAACAGAAAGTAGTAAGTTTTACGCATGTAATTTTCTAGGGAGCAGCGACTAAGATCTGTAAAACAACATAAAGTAGTAAGTTTTACACATGTAATTTTCTAGGGAGCAGCGAGCAAGGTCTGTAAAATAACAGAAAGTAGTAAGTTTTCCGCATGTAATTTTCTAGGGAGCAGCGACCAAGATCTGTAAAATAACAGAAAGTAGTAAGTTTTACGCATGTAATTTTGTAGGGAGCAGCGACCAAGATCTGTAAAATAACAGAACGTAGTAAGCTACATTGGCGGTTTGAAGTCCACATCGGTCTACCATAATTATGTGAACTAGTTTTGCCATGGCGAAAGGCACGTCTTGTTTGTGGGCCGTTGTTCTGGTGGCCATTGTTGGACTTATCATCACCGATCTACAGACTCATGGGAGTTCCGCAGGACTGACCGAGTGAGTGAGTTTTGACCACAGTCTGAAGTCTGTCTGTCTGTCTACGTATCAATGTGTCTGTCTATCTATCTGTCTGTCTATCTATTTATATATTTATCTATCTATTATATATGTACCTATCGGCCTGTTTGCATAATCATCGTTATGCTGGGGTAGTGTATGTTGTAGTTGCTGTGTGCGTGTGCTGTGTGTGTGTGTGTGTGTGTGTGTGTAGTGGAGAGAGAGAATACGGTCTGTGTATTTGAATAATCATGCTTATGCTGTCCTGGGGTAGTGTATGTTGTGTTGCTGTGTGTGTGTGTGTGTGTGTGTGTGTGTGTGTGTGTGTGGAGGTAGAGAGTGTGTGAGGAGAGAGAGAGAGAGAAGAGAGAGAGAGACTCTACATCTCTGTGTCTCAAACAAGGATGTTACATCTTTGCCGTCGGCTGTTGGTTGGTTTACTTGTGAGCAGGATTTTTAAACACACACACACACACACACACACACACACACACACACACACACACACCACAGAAGTCATCTTAATCAAACTTAATGAAAAGATGGAATGCGACCTACGAACAAACCCTTGACATGATCGGATGGATCCGTGTGATGGATCAGGATCAAACAGCTGATCCAGGACAGTTCAGTCAGTTTAATATAATGCAAGGGGAGTAACTGCTCTTTTACCCATAACCGCTTTTACTTCGTCCGCGAGGAAAAACACATCCAGGTCTGTTCACATTATTGATCAGATTATTGCAAACTCTTCACTAAACGTAAATAAAATGGAATAAAGTCTTTGTTATTGTTATAACTAATTGTGAAGTAATGTTATCGAATACTAAAACAGTCTGTTGATATAAACTTCGATATTCCATGTGACGCAAATTCTGGTTACAACAGGCAAATGAAACAAACTGCAGCGTTACCGGAACACGACGAAAAAGCAGAAGAGCAGACAAAACAAAGTGTGAAGTAACGCAGTTTTAATTATTATTTTTGGAAATAGTTTTCTGGTCTACAAGGGGAGTATTGCCCATGTTAATATCTGTACTGTTTTTCGAAAATTTCTTGTCCTGTTTTGTGTCGTGCATTAAAACTGCGTTACTTCACACTTTGTTTTGTGTGCTCTTCTGCTTTTTCGTCTGGTTACAACATTCGAGGGAAATAACTAATCAGCTCCCTTGTTACCTTTGGTTGAAGTATTAGCTCTTTTAGTGTTCTTTGCTTTGTTTAACATGCTATGCAGTATCATAGTACAATGCCACTACAATTATTATTATTATTTAGATTTAAATCTCTTTCAGTCGTGATCGACAATGAATATATGTACTTAACGCACTTCAGGACCCGGCTGTGACTGCAGAGCTTAACTCTAGCATGTTTCACTGTACTGTGGGAAACTGCTTTCAGTTCAGTTCAGTGGTTATTTTAACGTCTGTTCATCATCGATGATATTTGACGATATTAAAAGGCAACAGAGATCACTGAGAATGTCAGACCTACTGTCTCTGGTCATTTTCTCTCTCACCTCTCTCCTTCACGTGTTAGGATATAGACACTCCACTAAGAACACTTCTGAAAAGACTTTAACAAAATCACATCAGTCTGCTCAACTCTGACTGGGCAAGAACGTGTGCGATGTCCGTAATACAAGTGTCACATAAGATATGGTCAATGGTTTCAACATATGCAGTATTTATACCTTTTAATTTGTATGGCCCTGTTAAAATTGGCCAGTCTAGTAGTATGTGATGGACAGAAGCCTCGGTACGCTATGCTATGTGCTATGCTGTGATTAGCTATCCCACACTATTTCACGCTATCGTTATTTAAAACGTACCTTTTTCCTTCCCACAGGAAAAGCACAACTAGCGCCACGATGAACGTGACCCCGAGCTACAGAAACCTTGACCTTGGGACTGACCTCGTCCTGAACTGCCTCAACCGTTCCCTCTCTCTGCAGTTCCATGTCCGATCGGGAGCCATCCACCTCAACGACTCCCTCGCATGGGGGGACAAAGGCAAATGCCGGGTCCGTCTGCTAGCGCCTCCATCCAGCGTCCTGCGGTTTGACGTTCCTCCCACGTACGACGTTGACGGCCTGCGTGTCAGGATTCATGAAGTGAGGCCATCACGGCATGTGGAGCATAATCCACGTACCATCTCGCTGTTGACGCAAAAAAATCCTCCGTACGCTTTCAGCATGACTCGCAATGTGACCGTGACGATCTCTCAACGTGTATGGATCAGTCGCTTTACTCCACTGAACATCACCTTTGTGTCATTGTCACAGCAGCCTCAGCTGGACGTTCGTCGTCAGTCGAATCATTCAGGTTAGTTTTTTGTTTGTGTGCTTGTTGTTATTGGGGGAAGGGAAAGGGGCTGGTGGACGGGGCGGAGGAGGGTGGTGGTGGTAGGGGGATAGGGAGGTGAAGGGGGATGGAGGGAGAAGAAGGGAAGGGAGATGGGTGATAGGGGTGGTAGATTAGGGTTCTCAACACTTCAGCGTTCGATTTGTCGTGTGCGTGTGTGGTGTGTGTGGGGGGGGGGGGGGGGCGGGCGGGGGGGGTGAAGATGGAGTGGGGGGAGTGGGCCGTTGTTTTTGGTGTTTGTTGGGTGAGGGGGAGGGTTTGGGAGGGGGGTGTGGTTCTGTTTTGCGTTACAGTTGGGCGGGAAGGTAGGTGGGTGGGAGGGGGGCGTGGAGGGGGGGGTATTGTTGGGATGGGGGTTGGGGGGGGGGGGGGTGTGGGGGGGGGGGGGGGAAGGGGGGGGAGGCGTTGTGGGGTTCGAGTAGGGGAGGGGTGAGGGCGCGGGGGGTGTTTGGGGTGGTGTGGGGGGGGGGGAGGGATTGGGGGGGGGGGGGGGGGGTTGTGGGGGGGGGGGTGGGGGTGGGAGGGGGGGTGTGGGGGTTGGGTTTGTGGTGGGGGGAGGGGGTTGGGGGACACACGACCGGGGAGGTAGATGTGGGAGGGGGGATAGGGGGAGGGGGCAGGGGGGAGGGAGGGGGCGTCGGTGGAGGGGGGGGGGTGGGGGTGGGTTGGTGGGGGGGGGGTTGGCCGTAGGGGTTTGGTGGTGTGGGGGGGGGTTGTGGCTCTGGCGCGTCGTCGTGGTGGTTGTTTGTTGTGTCCGTTGGGGGAGGGCACGGTTGGTGTGGTTTTTTGGTAGGCGTTGGTGGGATTTGGGGGGGGGGGGGGGGAGGCGGAGGGCGCGATTCGTTGCCGTTTTTCAAGTTTTTTTTTGTGTTTGTGTTTTGTTCTCGCTTGTTGGGTTCTTTTCGTTTGTCTTTGGGAGCGAGGTTTTGCGTTGTACGGCGGGGGGGGGAGGGAGGGGGGTAGGAGTGGGGGGCAGGCGTTTGGCGGTCGTTGTGTGGGTTTTTTTGTTTTTGGGTTTTGTGTTGTCGAGTGTTTTGTGGGTTTGTGTTGTTTTGCGTTGGATTTGGGCGGGTTGTTTCTTTTTTTTTTAAAGCCTTATGAGGCCGTTTAAGTGGGTTTGGTTTGGCGTTTTAAAGGCCGGGGAGGGGGGGCGTGGGGGGAGGCGGTGTGTTCGTTTTTGGGTGTTGTTTTTGACTGCGCTCGATTCTTTTTCGGTTTTGTTTGTTCAACTGGGCACGTTACTTTGTTTTTTTTTTGGCGGATGGCGGGGGAGGGGGTGGGGGGCAGGGCGGAGGCCAGAGTATCGTCTTTCTAAAGGTCCTGAGGCGTTGTGCCTTTCGTTTTGTGTGTTTCCCTGTGTTTCCTTACGGTATTGTTTGTTTTTTGTGAGGTTTGTGTGTTTTGTTTTTGGTTGTGAGATTTAGCTTGGCCCGATATCTTTCGTACTGGAGATACACGAAAAGTGGGTTGGCGTGAGTCTGTGGTGTCGCTTTTCTGCGCAGTTTGTGTTCTTTTGCCGTTTACCGTTTGATTGGTACGTTTGGTGGTTTGTTTTGTTTTTTATTGTTTTTTTTGTTGGTTTGGTTTTTTTTTTGTGTGGAGTTTTTTTTTTTTCCTTTGTGCGGCTGCCGCAAGGAGAGGGGGAGGCTGTCGTTGTGCGGAAAGAATCGCTGGGGCGTGTGGCGTGTTCGTGGCAGCCCCCTCTGGGAACGCGGAATGGGGGAGAGAAGGTAGGCTGTCTGTCGTTGTGTCTGTCGTTGTGCGGTGTTTTTGTTTGTTTGGTGGGGGGTATGGGCTGTCGTCTTCGTTTTGTTGGTTTTTTTTTTTTTTTTGCGTTCTCCCGTTGTTATGTCTGGTTTTTTTTTGTCTTTAGGGGAGGGAGCGGGTTTGGTTGTTTTTTTTGTGGGATTTTGTCTGTTTTTTTGTCTTGTGTATTTTGTTGTTGGATCTGAAGTACGAGGTTTGTTTTTTTCTATGTGACGAGAGAACCGTGTGGAGGCTGTTCGAAGTTTTTCGTTTTTTTTTTTTGTGGTTTTTGGTTTTTTTTTTTTTTTTTTGTTTTTGGGTGGGGTGGGGGAATGGGGGGTTTGGGTGGTGTTGGGGAGTTGGGGGGATGTTTGTTGGTTGGTGGGTGTTGGGTGTTGTGGTAGAGGGGGGCGCGGGGCCGGCGGCGGACGGCACTCGCTGCTGTGTTTTGTTCTGGTCTTCTTAGTTCTTGAGTTGTCAGCGGCTTTCAAGTTATTCGGATCGTTTTTGTGGCCGTCCGGTTTATGCCGTAGGGTGCTTTTGGTATTGTTAATGGCTAGGGGGTTTGGGGGGTATCAATGGAGTGACGGGGCTCTATTGTGCGGTTGGTGTGCCCCCGTTTCTTGGCTCTGTCCATTCACTATACGTGTTTTTTGTTCGGACACGGCGGCATGACGGGACAGCGGGGGCGCCCGTGGGTGGGGTGGTGGGGGTTGGGGGGTGATAGGAATGCGCTGGGGGTGTGGGGGTGTGGCCGGGGGGACGCCCGAGGTGGGCCCGGGGGCCGGAGGCGATTTTAGTTTCGTCGTGGGGGGAGGGCGTGTTTCTCCGCTCGCTTTCCCCGCACGGAGTTCGTTGTTTCTTGTGACCGTGCTCCTGTGCTCCGCTATCGCTTGTTTCTGTGCGATTTGTCGGAGGGTGGGTAGGGGAGGTGGGTGGGGCAGGTTGCAAGGGGTGGGTGAGAGAAGGGGGGGAGCGGTTTGTTTTCGTTTTTTGGAGGGGGGGGGAGGGGGAGGATAAGGCCGTTGTTGTATGTTGCAATAGGTCGTTGTTTACATGCTCGTCGTTTTTTTTTTTATTTATGTCTCTATGGACGAGCGAATGGGTTGGTGGTTGGTGTGGAGGGGGGGCAGTGGGACCGGCGAGGGGGGGGGGGGGGGGGTGAGAAGCCGTTTTTTAGGGTGGGGGAGGGCGGACCACTCGGGGGGATCAGGCGGGTGGGTGGGTACGGTCAGCGGGCCCCGTGTGAGGGGAGGGGAGGGAGAGGAGGCGTTGTTTGTTCCGCATCTTTGTTATCGAACAGAGGGGTTGCGGCGGCGAAAGAGAGGCACGGGGACCACAGAGGCAGGTAGTTCATGTTCATGTTGCGACATGATTTGGCAAGTCCTTCATGGACGACAGATTCGATTTTGATTACGCTAGTTTGTTGCCGTTATATAGAGAGGCCGTATTCTTATTTTTCAATCGCTATTCAAGAGGGGAGAGGGGGGGGGGGGGGGGGGGGGGGGTTGTTATGGGGTTAAGGAAAAAGTGGGGAAAGAAAAAGAAAGAGAGAAAGAAAAGGAGAGGGGAAAAGAGAAAAGTGCGAGGGTGGACACAACGGAGGCGAATGCGATTTTTTGTGGCCAAAAGATGATTTGAGAAGTGGCTCAGACGAGGGTGGGGGGGGGGCCTGGGGGATCAGGTGCTGGGGGGATCAGGGGGACCGCCGTGGTTGTGTTGTGTGTCGTAGTCTTGTACTGGCCCTGTGTTGTGCGGCGCGTGTTGTTGTTGTGTTGGTTGTGTTGTTTGTGGTTGTGTTGTGTTGTGTTTGTGTTGTGTTGTGTTGTGTGTGTGTCGTAATCTTGTCACTGGCCCTGTGTTGGGCCGTGCCTTGCGGTGTTTGTTTGGTGTGGTCTGCCGTTGTTGCACTGTGTATAGGAAGACTGCAATATTGATGGTGCTGTGATGACTTTCACTCTGTGATGGTAGTTGAGGGGGAATTGGGTACACATATCTTCCGTTTAAATGTTGAATAAAAGATTTGGGCTAGAAGTTTTGTAAAACGATGTCGGGAGATGAAAGGAAGCTGAAGCTTACTGAATTGATACAAACAAAGAAACTGGGGAAGCTGTGACATTTTTCTTTCGGGTTCATTTTCTTCTGAAGAGCGGTGAGGATTTTTATTTTTCACTACCAAAGTGGTCCAGTTGTCGCTGGTTTCCCGCGGTCCTGATTATTTATTTTTTATTCGCTCCAGCCCATCGCCTCAATGGGATGAATAGAGAGAACTCACGTGTAAAAGTGCATAAACAAAAGCACTGACCATACATCCACTCAACACACTCAACACACACACACACACAAATAGCAACGCAGACATATATACTACAACACAACACACATCACCTAACACAGTACCAACCATATAATTTATATATATATAATTCAATCAAATTTATAAATAAAAAAAAAACAAAACTTGCTCTTTAATGTCCTTAGAAGAGAAAAACAAAAAAAGAAGCCAACAGGGCAGGGGGGGATGGGGGAATATAACTATACTCAGGTAATATATCTATCTGCAGGAGGTGAATCTGCAGTGCAAAAGTTCATAGCACATTCTGCCTAAAACTAAAAACTAACAGCATGTGTCTGAGGATGGTGAGGGAGGAGGTGGAAGCATAGAATGCTATGCGTTTTGTTTTTCTTTTATCTGCTTTCTCGCTTCCTCACTAATAAAATGGCTTAAATGCTGTTTCCTCCCTTTCTATGCTTGCTTTCTGCTTCTCAAGCTTTTCCTCAATAATGAGTCATTGTCTGCTTCCTTCAAAAATGAGTCTTCAGCAAAGCTTATTAGTCTCCCAAGGAGAGACACTCTCCAATGGGAGGAAAACTCACTAACTCATAACTCTGTCAGATACGCTTATTTCGAAACCTGATTGTTTCTCCTCATGACCGCGGAAAGTGTTAACTTACCTCTTACATGCCTGTTCGTTTTGTAAGAGAATGCTATCCCAGAAAAAGCTGGTGTTAATACCATATGATGTTTTGTGAGTTTTCAAAAAATCAACCCAAGTGCCACCTAAGAAGCAAAAGAAAATCCAGAAAAGCAAAACAAGCTACATTTGTTCTGCGAAAAATAGAAAATATAAAAAGATAACCGCTTAAGACACATTCTTATATATATATATATATATATATATATGTATAACAACACACCACACACACACACACACACACACAGACTCACACACACACTCACAGGCACACACACACAACACACACACATATACTACAGCACAACACACACACTCCCACTCACACACACACACACACACACACGACACACACACCCACTCACACAACTATCCCTCCCTACCCCCCCCCCACTACCCCCCTACCCCTAGACTTATACCCACCGAGAATCCACTACCCCCTAAAAAACTAAAAATCTAAACCCACCCCCCCAGACAACACTATAACCTACTACCTCCCCCCCCACCCCCCCCCCACTACCCCTATACCCTAAACATACACCCCCCCTAACCCCCTAAACCCTACCACCCCCCGCACTCCCCACCCCCCAGACCCCGACTACCCCCCCCCTCACCCCGACACATAGAAACTCAACCACTCCCACCATATTTACCACTCACCCTACCCCCCCCCCTAGCACTCTACCCCCACCCCCCCCCCCCCAAACCCCCCGCACTACCGTACTAACCAAGAACCCCTACCCACCCTACCCCCCCGCCCCCCCCCCAGCTCTGAATGGTTGCCCCGTGCGTCGGTCTGGGCTATAAGCTTCCAAAACATTAATCTTATTTCCCCCCCCCCCCCCCCCATCCCCCCCCCCCCCCCCACACACACACACATTAACATACACACACAAACATCACAGAAACACACACACAAGCCACACACAGGACAACGACTGAAACAACACAAACACAAAACAGAGGGCCCACACACGAAACAAACAGAGAGAAGAGAGGAAGAGAGAGAGAGAGAGAGGCAAACGCATACTTGATTTTTTGATATCCACGTCGGGATCCCCCCAGCTTTTTTCTCCACCGCCCTTTCTTTCCTTACACAAACAATAATACACCATACCCACACAAACCACACAATACAGCACACAGAACAGGCAGGTGTAAAAGTAACGGCACGAGCATTAAGTTGTAGAAAAACTTGGTATTCCCCAGGTATATAACTGTATTCTCCCACCTTGGCCTCCCCTCTGAGGCCCTGCCAAGCAAGAAGGTTTTAAAAAAAACCCGAAGGCCACCTCAACATCCATCAACTCAAGTAATCCACCCACCAAAACCTCTGTCCTTCTTTCCCCTTTCCTGCAAGGACCTGCGAATTCCACCATAACCAATACCGCAACCCATAAACGCCCCGATAAAAAAATAAAGAAAACCCCAGCAAGTTGTTTTTTAGGTAATCCCCAGGTTTTCATATATCGTCCCATTCAACTTAGTCCGTTTGCAAATACCTCGGCACACACGAGCCGCGCGTTAGTGTGTTGTATGTGTGGTGTGTGGTGTGGTGGGTGTGTTTGGGTGTTGTGTGGTGTGTGGGGTGGTGTGTGTGTTGTACGTACGCGTGTGCGGTGTTTCCTTGTACGTGTATGTGTAACCCTCTTCGTTCCTTTCTCTTTTCCTTTGTTTATTGATCTCAGTGGTTCAGTCAACGCTGTCGAAGAGAGAGAGAGAGAGAGAGAGAGAGAGAGAGAGAGAGAGAAGAGAGAACCGACAGGGACAGACAAAGACAGGCAACAGACAGAGATAGATTAATAGATAGATAAAGAGACCGATAGAGTGAGTGAGAGGCAGAGAGAGGGGAGGAGGGAAGGGAGGGGGTGGGACCGAGTAGATCGATAAGTAGCGGAGACCTAGGCACGTGGACTGGTAAGCTGTTCCCTCCAGCCCATGTCCACTAGAACCCCCTACAACAATACTCAACCCCTTGCCCCTTCCATAACCCGAACCGCACTCCCAAGTGGTATAATACACTCACTGCTGTGGACCATTTCAATGCCGAGACGAAAATATCACTTTTCTCCGTGATGACTTTTGAGGGATCATATTCCATCGTGTTCTTTTTCCCCCTTCCTCTCCCTCCTTCCCCCTCTCCACCGTCGCCTTTCAGCATTGACTGACTCACTTCCATTTGTCTTACTCTGAAAATACAATGAAAAGAAAAACAAACAAAAAGGAAGAAAAAAAAGCGAAACATTTAAAAACAATCTCGTTCGAGGTGAATGAAATAAACAAACTCTGTGGCTAAAAGATCAGTATGAATGAGGTATCTGAAGGCGGTCTGTATTTAACAAAATATTCTCTCCTCTCCATCTCGCTTCGCTCTCTCTCTCCCTCCTTACCTCTCTCATCCTCCTCCTCTCACTCTCCTCTCCGTCTCTCTCGTCTTTCATCCTCCCCCCGCCTCTATTCCGTTCCCTCCTCTCTCCCTGTGTTGTGTGTTCACACGCAAGACGCGCGCCGCGGCGGCGCGCCCGCACCATGCCCTACGTGTGTGTGTGTGTGTGTGTGGGGTGTGTGTGTGTGTGGTGTGTTTAAAGAGAGGAGAGAGAGAGAGAGAGAGAAGTATTATAATAAAAGATAACGAATACACACGTGTTTGTATTTCTAAAATGGCATCTCATTGTTTCCACGCTCACCACTTTACCACAACACACGTACATAAAATAAAACATATACATACACACACACCGCACGCCCGCACGGCAAGCACGCACGGGCGCAACGCACAAGCAACGGAAACAAGAACAACTAAACAAAAAGGAACACCACACACAGACCGACAAGACAAGGAGTCAACCAAGAAGACACAACAGCACAGACCGCGGACAAACACAAAGGACAGAAAGAACAACACAACACAACAACCACACACCAATGAACAAATACACACTCACACACACACATACACAACACACCGCCAGACCACACACGCATTGAGCACGGTTGCAAACACACCACCAGCAGGCTGACACTACACACGGCGCGTGCGCGCCCGCGCGCACAAACGACACAACAACCGTGCGCATCCTATGCACAACGCAAAGCGGTCGATTACACTTCACTTTTTTCTTTTTTTTTTTCTCCTTAGGGGTAACAGTCCCCGTTTTAAACATTTTAAAAGCGCAGGCAGACGCACTGATAGTTTTTTTTTTTTCTTTTGTTTTTGTATTTTTTTAGGTGTTTTTTTTTTTTTTTTTGTTTTTAGTATTTTTTTTTATTTTATGTTTTTCGAATCACCCACACGGGCACACGCACACATCTGCACGTTTCCCGGCGCACAAGTCACACATAAAAAAACCTGTGTATCTCTCAACTGGAAGTCTTGTTTAACCCGCATCTTCCCAAGCTCGCCCCAAACATGCCTCTGGTTTAGTTTTGACAGTGGAGGTGACTGCAGGCGGACAGTGAAACAGCAATCTGAAGTCATTTGAAGTGACTCACCGCCGGTTTAACATTGACAAACACATTAACAATAACAACTTGGGGTCTTCTTCAACTGCAGAGATAAACTAACAATTCTGGGACAGAGTGAAAACACAAACTGAAGGTCATTTTTTATTTTTTTGCAAAACAAGTGAACGTCTCCGACCGGTGAAAACCATTGAACAAAAAAAAAAAAACAAAAAAAAAACATAAAAACTCCATTAAAAAACAGAAAAAACAAAAAAAAACACAAGAAGACAACTGGGTCTTCTTTTTTTTCAAAAACCGCGAAGATCAACAACATTCAGGGACAGTGTAAACACAATCTGGAAGGTCATATAATGTTTCACCACAACTTTCAATTTATTTCACCAAGAGACCTCCGGGGGCGGCCGGTTTAAACAATTGACACCAACACAAGAATCACACATTAAACATAACAAGACAGAAAACAACAAGACGCTTGGGTCTTCTTTCACGCAAGATAAACAATATTCAGACAATGAAAACGAAGAACGAGGCAAAGCACTTATCATCCTCAACGGGGTCGGGCGAAGATGGGCGCCCATCAAACAAACAAGCAATACACACCGCGATGCGTGCACGAACACACACACACACAACACGAACACACACAGTCACTTATACGAACAGAGGACACACATAAGAAAGAGGGGGACAACAAACACACAGAGATAAACACGACAACACCACACAGACAACAGCAAAACACTAACACACGGACAAAACTCCAACAACTAAACACACAGACACACAACTAATGCAAATACAAAACAGAGGACAAGCACAACAAGAACAACACAAGACAAAAAACACAACCACAAAGGAACTAAACAACGCAATAACACAGACACACACACACAGAACACAACACAACGCAAACAAAAAACACACAACGAGGAAACGACAGACAAAAACAACACACGAAACGAGACGAAAAAACCCAGAAAAAAGTACAAACCACACGTAACAGACAGAACGAACAACAACACAAAACAAACAGAGGGGCACCTAAAGCAAACACAAGATAACCAAAAGAACGAAAAAAAGACAACACACAGAAAAACGACAAAGAGGAGTAACTACAGAGCACACACAACACACACAACAGGAAGACAACACAGCCAAAACACAACAGATAAAAAAAACACTAAGCAAACAACAAAAGAATCAAACAGTCACACAACAAAAAAGACAGAAATGACACACAACAAAACAAACATACAACACGACCAGGAACAGAAACATACAACACACAATAACAGGACAAAGACAACATACAGCACAAACACACAACACTACCAACACACAACATACACTAAACACTCACAAACCATACACACAAACAAACACCGAAAACAGACAGAATAACAAACAAGACAAAAACAAAAGGGAGCAACACACAACAGACACAACAAGGGGGACAACAGACAAGTTACAACTCAACAGCAGAACAGCAATACATAAGGCACGAACCAGCACACAATGGAGGACGACAACACACACACACAGAAACACACCACCGAACACAACGACACACAAAAACCACACAACAAGAACAGACACAAGTAAACCAAAAACACAACAAAACAAAATCAGACGAAAACACACACAAACGAAAACAGAGACACACAAGAAAAAACGCAAACACAGCAAACAACACAAAACAGAAGAGCCGAAAACAGAACAAACCAAACAGCACACAAAAAGCAACAAACACCACACACACAACAAAGCACACAAAAACAAAAACTCCCGTAACTACACACAAACCACAACAAACAACACACACCCCAGACACAACCCTTGCGCCGAACTGAGAAAGAAAAGTGATTGCTCGTTTCTTGTTTTCAGTGTCCGAATGTTGTGTTCTCTCTTCCTTCTTTGTTTCCTTCTCTCTCACCCGAAGAAAGAACCCTAAGAGGTTCTTAACGCGTTGTTGACTTTGTCCTTGTAAATGTGTTTGTATATGTTAAACCGACGGAGATTCTTAAATTAACTTTTAAAATTCCCGACATCCGCGGCCGTCTAGGTTTTCGAGCGTGTTTGTGGGACGCCGGCCATAGTTTTTTAAAACGCATGTTAATTTTCTAGGGAGCAGCGACCAAGATCTGTAAAATAACAGAAAGTAGTTACAGTTTTCAACGCATGGTAATTTTCTAGGGACATGCGACTAAGATCTGTAAAACACATAAAGTATTTAAGTTCTTAACACATGTAATTTTTCTAGGGAGAAGCGAGCAAGGTCTGGAAAAATAATAACAGAAAGTAGTAAGTTTTCCCCTCCGCATAGTAATTTTCTAGGTAGCAGCGACCATAGATCTGTAAAATAACAAGAAGCATAAGTTTTTTTTAACCGCATTGTAATTTTGTAGGGAAGCAGGCGGCCGGCGGAATCGAACATGATCTGTAAATATCAGAACGTAGTAAGCTACATGGGCGGTTTTGAAGTCAACATCGGGCTACCATAATTAGGGTGAACTAGTTTTGCCATGGCGAAAGGCAAACTCGTGTTTGTGGGCCGATTGGTTGCTGGTGGCCAGGGTTGGACGTATCATCAACCGATCTACAGACTCATGGGAGTTCCGCAGGATGACCGAGTGATGAGTTTGACCACTAGTCTGAAGTCTGTCTGTCTGTCTATCGGATCAATGTGTCTGGCTATCTATCTGTCTTCTATCTATTTATATATTTATCTATCTATTTATATATGGACCTATCGCCTGTTTGCAAATCATCGTTTGCTGGGGTAGTGGATGTTGTAGTTTGCTGTGTGCGTGTGCGTGTGTGTGTGTGTGTGTGTGTATAGAGAAGATACAGGTCTGTGGGAATTTTGGAAATAATCATGCTTATGCTGTCCTGGGGTAGTTGTATGTTAGTGTTGCTGTGTGTGGTGGTGTGTGTGTGTGTGTGTGAGTGTGTGTGTGAGAGAGAGAGAGAGAGAGAGAGAGTGAGAGAGAGAGAGAGAGGAGACAAAGACAGAGAGAGAGACTCTACATCTCTGTGTCGGTCAAACAAGATGTTCCAACTCTTTGCCGTGTCGGGCTGTTTGGGTTTGGTATACATTGTGAGCAGGAATTTTAAACACACAGCACAAGAGGGAGACGACCCGAATCGAGTGCACGAGGACACAACACAACAAAGACTTACACAAAACGGCACAGGGACATCACCCACGACGGCGCACCACAAGAAGACATCTTAACCAAACTTAATGAAAAGATGGAATGCGACCCTACGAACAAACCTGTGGACCAAGATCGTATGGATCCGTGAGAAGGCTCAGGATTCAAACAGCTGTATCCAGGACAGTTCATCAGTTTAAGATAATTGCAAAGGGAGTAACTTGCTCGTTTTACAACAAAACCCATGGACCGCTTTTTTTTACTTCGGTCCGGCGAAGGGAAAACACATCCAGAGTCATTCACATTATTGATCAGATTATTGCAAACTCTTCACTAAACGAACGTATCTAAAATGGATAAAGTCTTTTGTTAATGGTTATACACTAATTGAGTGAAGTAATGTTATCGCATACAAAACAGTCTGTTGGATATAAACTTCGGATATTCCCCATGTTGACGCAAAGTCTGGTTACAACAGGCAATTGAAACAAACTGCAGCGTTACCGGAAAACACGACGAAAAAGCAGAAGAGCAGGACAAAACAAAGTGTGAAGTAACGCAGTTT
>JAMYXO010002717.1:0-22636 GCA_033310375.1 Conus canariensis | reverse complement strand
CCAGACGCCAAGAAAAATGGACAAGATCAGGATCCAAAAGAAAAACTCAGATGCAAATGAAGGACCGCATTGCCACTGAAAAACAAGGCTTGGAAAACTGTGGAAAGACCTGAAAGAAAAACACAGCGCCCTCAGCAAAGCGGAATCTGCGAGGAAGAGGAAGAGCAAAAAGAAGAAGACACAAGAGCGCTTCTTCAGAGATCCCTTCCAGTTTGCCAGAACACTGTTTGAGCAGCCAAAATCGGGACCCTAATGTGGACAAAGGAGTTCTTGAGCACATCTGAGGAAACATACTCTGACCCACAGAGCAAAGCACCACTCGACATTCAAGGTCTGGTGTGGCCAACCAACCCTGAGAACAGTTCAATGGCAAGCCTCCAACGTTGGCGGAAATCAAGAAGGTGGTCGACAAAAGCCAGAGCCAAATTCATCACCAGGCCAAACGGAATACCTTACCAGCTTTACAAGAATGTCCCAAGGTGCTGAGTGGCTCCACAGGCTGCTGCGATCGGCTTGGAGAAACCAAGAAGATCAGCGGCCAGTGGATGACGGCAGATGGTGTGTACATCCCCAAAGAGCAAACTCAAGTGACATCAGCCAGTTCAGGCCAATACAACTACTGAACGTCGAAGGGAAAATCTTCTTCTCTGTCATGGCAGCAAGGCTGACCAAGTACCTGAGGAAAACAAGTACTTGGATGTGTCAGTCCAAAGGTGGATCCCAGGCGTGCTGGCTGTGTAGAAACACGCCACAATGATCTGGGACGCAATCCAAAAAGCAAAAAACGAAAAGAGAGACCTGGACGTAGTGTGGCTTGATCGGCAAACGCATATGGATCTGTGCCCCAGAGATGATACAGTTGGCTCTCAAGATTACCATGTGCCAAGAAAATCTGCGACATGCTCAAGAATACTTCAATGGCTTCTCAATGCGGTTCTCTACCAAGGAGTACACAACAGACTGGATCAACTTGGAAGTGGGTATTGCAATGGGCTGTACAATTTCCCAATACTGTTCGTGCTGGCAATGGAACTCATCTTGAAAAGCAGCAACAAAACAACGCCAGACAAACAGACCTTGGCGATGGATACAAAGATGCCTCCTCTCAAGGCCTTCATGTGACCTACAGTGGTTTCATCCAAGAAGACGAGACACGTCATGTGCTGGAGAGGCTGGACGACATAGTTGCCAGAGAACTATAAAATAGGCACTCTGGCTCACCCACCTCTGCCAGCTCCAACTGGCTGAAGCCGGTTTCGCTGTTGTTGCTCCGCCGGCTTACCCAGAGTGCCTATTTTATAGTTCTCTAATAGTAAACACTTTACAAACATACATATGTGTAGGATTATCTGTTTTTAATACTAATTTAGAAAACTTTTGAGATTTTAATTTTTGCTTAATCCTCGTTTTTCTTGATCGTTTTCAATAACATCATTTTCTTTCATACATTCATCAAATGCGTTCCTATCTTCATATGAAAATAAAACTACAGTCTTTAATTGCTCTCTAAAGTCTTTTAAAACTGAGTTATATTTTGACATAAAATCCACACACTTATCCCACATGATTCCACTGAAAGCCAGTTTCGGCCGAAGTCATCTATAATAATAGTGTCTGCGTTCCCCCAAACAGTCTGTACTACCATCGGTTGACTGTCAGCTTTTTTGCAAGACCAAGACAACACAATTATAACGACGCAGTAAGTCAGCAGGCCGAGCGTCCTGTTTACAAACTGTGTGTCCCCCTATGTTCTGACCTAAAAATCAATAAAACACGCCTCGCGCCGCCTACTGCGTTTCTTCTCTCACCGGGCTTTGCGGCGCGGGCGTGCGCTAACACGTTCTTTGCTATAGCGTGACTGCCTCTTTCTCTGTTCTTTCATCGCGCTTAACTAGTAGTTGCAGGCAGCCCGACACGCAGCGCCCACGCCAATCCTGTTCAGTCACAAAGCAAGTGGCTGACATATCATGAGAAGTGGTCCTACCAGTTTCCACTTTTCGCCCCAAGTCCTTAATTAAGTCACCCCAAGTCCTTAATTAAGTCACCCCAAGTCCTAATTAAGTTCTTTCATTAAAGTCACCCCAAGTCCTTAATTAAGTTTCCCCAAGTCCTAATTAAGTCACCCCAAGTTCTTAATCAAGTACCCCAAATTCTTAATCAGTTCTTAATCAAGTTACTTTAAGTTTTTTAATCAAGTTACTCAAGTTCTTATCAAGTTCTTATTTAAGTTTTTATCAAGTCGTCATGAAGTCGTTATCAAGTCTATTCAAGTCACTTATAATTATTTATTAAGTTCTTGAAATATTACTTTGCATATCAAATGGATCAAATGATCTTTTGTTGTTGGCGGTTCTGTATTCTTTTTTGTTCAATTTTGTATTTAGTGGCTGTGATTTTTGGGCTGCTTTGGTTTTTGCTGTCTTTCTTTATAATGTTTTATAAACGTAATAACCACCCCCACCAACAGCAATGACGCCAAAAATGCTAACTCTTTTTCCAAATAATCCATGATGATGTTGCGGACTTGAAACAACTTGTTCTTGTTGTGGCTCTGGCACAACTGGTGTTTTTTCATTATGAGTTATATTCTGTGATTGCAACATAATTTTTTTTGTTTTTCCACTCTGCTAATTTTTTTTCCTGCTGCAACACTCCCAGATGAGGAGGCTTTTTACTGGTCACTTTCTCCATCAATGTTTTCTGATTCTGCTTGATTTTCTGGCTCGGTCATTTTGAAGGGAAACAAAATCTATATGATTAAAAGTAATTAATCCCATGATTAATGGCGATAACAATGTTCCAAATCTGTAATAATAGATCACATCCTAGAGACTCTAATGACTTTGTTTAAAACGGGATCCTGTGTTAAATCATACATAAAATCTGTTCAGAATCAATGGGAGCAAATCTACTAACTAGTTTAGTGACAAACTAAGAACCGTTTGCCCAACACTTTTTACCATTCTTGACCCCAGTTGCGCTTCATACCTGTTTGTGATACTTTACAATGTCTTGCTTCGACACTGGTTGAATCTGTTCTATGCTGAATTCATTTCCAAGGTACTGTTTTGTTTTTTCCACACGAGCCGCCAAAGAAAACAGCCTTTCCTTTGGCACATAATAGCTTGGTCATCAACTTGATCATTTGTAAGTTCAGGAAGTAAATCATCGCAGTTCATGTTTTATAATGAATAAATAATATTTTATTTTTTAAAAATGAGCACTGAAAAAACGATTTACTAACCTTGTATACCATTCTGCGTTATTGGAGGCCTAAGTGTAGGATACACAATGCTTGGTAAAAGCCTGTTAAAAAATAAAACCAGCAGATCTTGGCAAACTAGACTTTGAAGACTCGGCAAAGCTGATTGCTGTTATTACAGCTTCATTTGCTACGAAAGATTTTCTAGTTAAGCAAGGAATAATTCCAGACAGTATCAATATGTAAAATTAAAAAAATACATTTTATAAAAATGGCTTTCACTCGTAATGATGGATTGGTGGCGCTGTGGTTAATGCGCTTGCTTTTAGCGGAAGTAATTACGCATTTAGTAAACTACAAAATAACAATGAGAGAAAAAGACATAACAGAGCTATGGAGCAACTAGCTGCTGCACAAGACCACCTATGAAAAGCAAAGAATGGAGCAGTTAGATTTTTATTAACGACAGACTTAAACAACAGGGACATGCAGCTTACACATTTAAAGATGTTGACCAGGCAATAAAAGAATATTTTCTAGTAAACAGGCAAACAAGTTGAAACATTGCCCCCACCAAAAATTTAGCGACTTTTATCAACCATCAAAAAAACAAAAGATGCAAGAAATATTGTCCTTTGGCATGACCGCTGTGTATTTTGTTGCACAAAGTATTGGCTGAATAAAATGTACAAAATCATTATTCTCCAAAGGATATTGGAAGGGAATAACAGCAATTAAAAAGCTTAGCCAAGCAGGCGGGAGTCAGTGAACAAACAGCAAAAAATGGTTATCTAAACAAGCGATTTGGCAAATTTATCTACCACGCCTAAACAAATACAGAGACCACACTTTGTGAATATAACTCCAAACGACACCCACAAATGGATCTTCTATATTTACCCCATGATACGATTAGACGAAAAAGATTTAAGTAACGCACTTACAGTCATTGACATAGCTTCAAGTACAAAGAATGCTGAACCATTAACACAAAAGAGTGCTTCTGCTGTTGCTGTCGCTATACAACTGATATATCAACGAGGACCCTTTAACTTATCCTCGCGTGATCAAGTCGATGATGGAAAAGAATTTAAAGTCAAGTGAATCAATTATTGTTAAAAACATAGAGTTACCATTAAAAAGGCATTCCAGGAGTTCACAGATCACAGGCTTTGGTTGAAACTTTAACAAACATTATCTGAAAGGCTTTTTTCCTACCAGTATCAAGAGAGCTGATTGACAATTCTCGCAACACAGAATGGGTTAGAAGGCTGCCCTCAGTTTTGCGCGCAATGAATAAGAAGAATTTAAAGGGCTAAAACCATACAAGCAATCAGAAAACAAACAATAAATGTTGTTGAAGGAGAGTCTTCATCAAGCAAACTATTACCATTTGGTTTGAAAGTGAGATACCTTTATTCGCCGGGAGAAGCGGAAGGGGAACACTCGCATCAGGGCAACAGATCCAGTTTGGAGTGTTGATCCATATGAATAAATAAAAATTGTGAAAATGAATCCGCCCGTGTATTATTTTACGAGAAACTGACACAACAAAGCGACCAGCCCCCCGAAGATCTTTTGTGGAAAGAAGAAAGCAGATAATCCCCCCAGCACAGTTCCGCTTAACTGATTTACGTAAATATATTTGAGTTAAAATGGAAGCTCAAAAAAAATTTTTGCGATAAGATTTATATTAAAACAATGAAAAAGAATAAACTACCCATTGATCCTAATATTTATGAAAAAAATCAAAAATCTTGAAACAACAACACAAATAATCCAGCTATACTGGATAAGAAATTACTGAGTATCTAATTGCGCTTGACCAAATGTCCTCCAGTGCCCAATTGCATATGAATACTCTGGATTTACAAATACTCGTTTTAGTGTTTGTTCTATCTAATGACTTCTTGTTACAACAGTTGTGTTAATCTCATGCAGATTAGATCGCAGCTTGTAATTGTCAGAGAAAGTCTTATTGCCAAACAATGCTTTTTTTATAGTTGTCATGGATATGCTTGATTGCACAACACAACGAGATATTCCCTTTGCTTTTTAACAACTTTTTTTTGGCTGAAAGACTGTACATTTTCGACCTCAAACCAACAAACTCCTTGATCACACCTCCAGATAATTCATCCTTCATCTTACCTAAAACCTTCTTGTTAACAGTTGAATGCAAAGCGAATCTTTAGGATAATCAGATGTGTCGTACCATCCCGCATGCCCTTTAGCTACTTCAATTCCATGTCTTTTATAGATATCTTCAGTAGGGATGTCGATTACAAAGGAATCTGTATCTGTGTACAGAACTCTGGACTCTGGATACAAAGGGCTTAAAGTAGTCATAAGAAATTCTAACATCAAAAGCTTTGATAATTCTAAAACAGTAAACCCAATAAAAAACGGGCTTATCCAATTTGACTTTCTTTTTTTCATCATTATGCCAAAAAGCTGATCATGAAATCTTCTGAAGTCCTGATAATTAGGTTTTGAAGTTAGCTTAATTGCATCGTTCTCTCTGGTGACCAATCTAACATCTTGCGCTTGTGCGGATTTTCCATAGTCTTTCCAAACACTGTTGTTCATCAACTTGAAAAAGTCTTTTTCTGAAGCATCTGCAGATTTAGTTTCTGAGATCAGTGTTCTTCATTATGTATGTTTTCATGAACTTCTTGATCAAATGCAATATACGATGAACAGCTGTTAACTTTAAACCATGTCTTAAATAAATTGAAGAAGTCTGTAATGACAGACATAATTTTTTTTGTCACGAAGATTAGGCACAAGTTTAGGTGGCAATCCATTTTCAATCATCTGAAGCATTGGCAGGTCAGACAATAAATC
The DNA here is from genome assembly GCA_033310375.1 of Conus canariensis. NCBI lineage: Eukaryota > Metazoa > Mollusca > Gastropoda > Neogastropoda > Conidae > Conus > Conus canariensis. The sequence goes on along the minus strand of JAMYXO010002717.1, from coordinate 16,587 downwards.
AATTTGTACTCCAGTAAATTTTAAGAAAGCGTCCCAGCTCATCCCGGGCGCAGAAATGTAATGCGCGGGATCCAGGCTGTAATGTTTCATGCAGGTCTTTCTGTAATTTTCAAAGACGTCCGCCAACAAACAGGTATCCGCCATTAAATAGGAATCATGATAGTCTCCCATCGTTTTACACTCTAACTTCTGCCACGCATCTTGAGCATAAGAATAATCAGAATCACTGATGTCCTTTCCTCTAAGACTACTAAAGAACGCGCCTTTAGGTGGAAGGGCTGGGTTATCAAACCTTTCCCAACTGTTTATGTACTCATAAGGGTAAACGCCCTTTCTAACAAGAGTTGGGTCAAAATATTCTTCCGTTATTGGGCAGGACTTTAAGGATCCTGCCAGTGACTCTAACCCCCCCATCATGTGTTGCATAGAGTCGTAGAAAGATAAATTATTTAAAGTGAAACACATGTACTTTTCTGATGACTGCGCAATGCATGACACCCTAAAGGCGCTAGTTACTGCTTGCATTATAAGGTGAGAGTCGTAACCTCGCAAGTTGTGAAAGAATATAGGAAGTCTCCAAGTCCTAGGATCAAACTTTAGTTGAAGATTGCAATTGTTATGCGCTGCTCCTCTAAACTTTCCGCTAATGTGATCATGATCTCTTACTGTTGGGTTTTCTTTACTTGTTAGCTCTAAACCACAAATCCAACAGTGAGTAGCTGAGTCATAGCGATCTTGATCTTCGGGGGTCATCTTAAGATCGGATAAGAATAGATTATTAGAACAGGCATTACGAACTTCTTGCATGCGTTTTAAGAAATGTTTTGCTGCATGTGGTCCTCTGTATAATTCTGGCTTTGAATGTTCACCATCTGACCTAACAACAATGAAAGCATATGAACAAATCTGGTGGTTATTCATTATAACTGTTTTTGGTAAATGTTTTGGAGCAGGTCCTTCATAAGGAACAATAAGCGATTCAAAGTCTGCGTAAACAACGTATGGAGACCTCTGGAGTTTTTTGTAATTCTTAAAACTAACCTTACTGCCTTCTCTTGGCATAATTAGTTCTGTATTGCAGTCAACTGGACTGAGACAATGTTTTACATGTTCGCTCGCAGCTTGAACGGACGGAATTCTTGTTAAACATTTTCTACAAAATTCTTGTTTGCTATGTTGTTTTGTAGTATGCACTAGTAATCTACTCATTGTGCGTATTAGAGTGTAGTGCAACCCATTAAGGCTTTGCATTAGGAGTAAGTCTACATGACTCCTGGTTGGTTCGCCTATTGTTGGACTGTTCTTTGACACTCTAATTGGCAGAAGGTTGGTTTCTTCAGACCATGTGTAGACATTAACAGTTATTGGCGGATTTTGTTTTTCAAACTGATCAATTTTGTCTACAGCCATAGGAAAGGTGAGTCCATCAAAGTTAAGATCATTGGCCCACTGCAAATAGTTAGATACTCTCTCTGCATTTTTGGCAACGTGATGCAGCCTAGCAAGAACGCACCACATAAAACATTTGTCGTCTGAATTCTTTATGTTCAAAACTGCTCTCTTTGCAACTAATGTTGGAGGCAGTGGAATGTAAGCCTTGCCTACAATCGGCTCATACTTAGCCTGTCTTAATCTGATGTCTAGGACTTCACCCTCTGACCAACCAGAGCCTCTCATTTTAGCTGCTTCAGAGGCTTCATTAAACTGTGTAAGAAGTTGATCTGCCCAACCAGGTGTTAAGTCATTATGAGAAAGAATAGTCTGCTGTTTAGTTGAGACCCAGACTTCTAGATTTTCTTCGTTTATTGTTATATAGTCGATTAAAACAACTATCCTTACTTTAACTGGGGGGTTTATTGTTAGTTTACTTGGAACTTGAGAAATAGCATGTACAACGCTTGCCTGCACGTTTGTTGGATCAATAACTTCTAAAACGACCTCATTTAAAGCTTTTGACAAACGCTCTTCCTCGAGCATTGCTTCAAACAATTCATCTGAACCTTCATATATCTTATCCATGCTGAGTTTCTTTTCTAACTCAAAATATTTATTTAAATTAAAAAAAAATACTTAATCAGAATCAATATCAACGGTCTTTTTGTGCTTGGACTCATAAACTAAAGTATAAACGCCCTTTGGTGTTGTTAATGTGAGCTGTTTAGAACAGAGTTTAATGTTTCGTTTACTTTTTTTAAACATTCCTTTTTTATCTGGTCGGTGTCTGGTTGTTGAGAAAAAGTTGCCCTTGCCTTTCTTTGAAGATCAAACTTTTGTCTTTTGTAGTCCTCAAAATCAGCCTGTAGGCGACTAAATTCTTCATCCGTGATGTTCGAGTCGGCAAGTGCTTTATCAATTATCAGTTTGAAGGAACTAAGTTTAGCTGTTATTAGTTGAACCATAGCTGTGTGCTTTTGGAGTTTGTCTTTTATTTTTTTGCTGACAGCACTTACAGCTAATGAACACAGGCCAAGAGTTAAAGACAAACCACCTAGAGGTATAGCTACCGGTGCACCTACGCCTGTTGCTAAGAGACCTACACTTGTTCCTGCTGTTAAAGCACTAACCGCCGATGCTCCAGTATTAACATATGTAACAGCATTAAAGACAGCAGAATACCTTCGTTTGGTTTTACTGTATTTTGAAAGGTCCTGCTCTAGTTGGGTTTGCATTTGTGTTATGTTTGTTAATCTGAAAGTTTTTATGTCTACAGCAACAGAGTTCTCTTCTTTGGGCACTTTTGGATAAACCTGAACAGACATGCTTTTTAAAAATAAAAATAATTTAGTATTGGATATCTTTTAATCTGTTATCTTGAATATTCAGCTGCGCATCATATATTAAAAACAAATGTACATTAAGTGGTTTATCACTCTCTTTTTCTTTATCAATTTGAATGTTTATTACGTCTTTAACTGTTCTCCCACTCCCATGCAACTGATTATCCTCTGTTGACCTTAGGTCAATCCATAAACCGTATTTTGTTGTTAAATATTCATCAAGTCTAACACTGTGAAGGTGTAGATCTTTAGACACAAGGTCTACTGTTGGACTTCTAGACCTCCCGCCTCCAAACAATTTTCTTATTTCATCAAAATGATGATAAGGTTTAAGCCCGCTACCGTAGACTTGGTTAGGACTACCCTCAATTGAACATTGTACTTTCGTTATTTTAGGATTGATAAACTTTTCACTTTGTCTTTGGTATGGTTCTTTATCATCTTCACACAGCAATAAAATACCTTTAAGGGATCGTGCTGCGGCCCTAAAACTAAAGTTCCATATAGTGTCTGCTCTGCTTTTAGGATATTTTGAATGATGAATCACTCTTTCGTAATATATTGCTAATTTTGACTGATATTGTTGCTCAATCAGCCTTGCTAAGTTAGGGTTGCTAACAATGTCAAACTCTAACGAGATGTCGAAAATGCTGTACTTGGAATCAGTGTCTGTAGATTTAATGACACGTTTGTATTCATTAAAAGTTAGTTCATATGACAATCTGTCTTTTAATGCTCCTTGAAAGTATGGCGCATGCGCTTTTAACAACTCAAAATCTAAGGGTATGGAAAAGCGATTTCCATAAGCAAAACTTACAGCTTCATACTTGTTGCCGGCTTTAGCATCTTCGGCGTCTATTCTGTGTTTTAGTGCTTCGTTATTTTCGATTCCTTGAAACGCGAGGTCAGCCCTTTCATTCGCGGTTAGCCATAGATCACAATAGATTAGAAATATGTCTGCATTGTGTAAAGAAAATATTTCTTGCCCCTCAAGTTTTATAGAAATTTTCTTAACGATTGCCCGTCCCAGATTCTGGACTACTGTCCTGTTTGGGTCTGTTGCTGAATCAAGTTCTATTTTGAAAGTAAGCCGTGCAGATCCTGGCACAATCACTTCATCTGCTCCTAGGTCTGGAAATTTAACAGTAAGAATTTGATCTGAATCAATAGTAGATGGATTATTTGGAACAATAATATTCTGTTTATTTCCCTTCACGCCAAAGGGCTCTTTCAGTCTTATATGCGGGTCAAGAATTGAGCCATATGCTTGTGACATTTTTTTATAAAACAAAATAAAAAGTTAATTATTTAAAAACATGGCAGAAGAAGATTATGATGTTTTTGATCCTGGAGACGACATGAGTGAAATGACGCCTTTGACACATCCATTACAATCATTGCGGCGTGAATTAACAGAAAGTAAGGTCAAATCATTTTATCAAAGTTTAGGCCAAGAACCTCCTGATTTTATAGACCCTAATGATTTTGAAACAAAAGATGGCCATTTGATTTTTAAAAACGAGCAAGGACAACCTGTACAGCTTACATCTAAACCAGACCCATCAAAGTTTTTAGCAAAGACTACAATTAGACAAAGGCTCAGTGTGAGCGATCAAAATCGCCTTGGCATTGCTAAACCGCGAAGATTAGACAGTGAGGCAGTTGCTAAACTTCAAAACACACTACAGAAACTCCCAACAGAAAACCAAATTCAAAACATACCCCTTAAAGATTTAAGCCCAACAGCAGACGAAATAATAGAAACCAGTTTTTCAGAAGAAACAGTATTAAAAACTATGCACGATCCGCCGCTACCTATGAGAGAAATAACGGCCCTTGATCATGCTTTGAAAAGCATCAGAGGCGAATTAACAAACAATTTAGCAAAACTGGGTGAACTAGATGAGCATATAAAAAGAGAAAAAGAAAAACTAGTTGAGGCTGATGACCACAACTTAGGACCTGGTGTTAAAGAAAGAATAACACAAAGACTAAAAGATCTTGAACAAGAGAGATCAGCAAGACTAGAAGTGCTGTCTACTAACCAAGAACAATTACGAACTCAAGTGAGCAGAATAAGAGAAACTATCCAAAGAATTTTATATGAAGACACAACGTTAGCAGAACGAATAAGAACACTGTTTAGAGAGCAAGGTGTCACATTAGCAAGTGTTATAACAGCCTTAGGATTTGCAATAAGTACACTGGTGTTGGCTATTACAGGCGGTGGCGGTGGGGGAGCAGTGCCACCAGGCCCGCCAACTCCGTCGTCAGATAAATCATGGGTAAAAAAACAACTCGATCACCTTGCAAACTTACTAAAAAAATTAGCCAGTAAAGCAATAGATTCTTTGCCTAGTATAATAGGAGTGATCGTTAGCTGGCTTTTGTCTGCCGCAAGTAAAGTAGTTGGCTTTATGGCTGAGCACTTATGGGCATTAGTTGTCTTAATAGTTGGGTTACTCTTTAGTAAGATAAAGACCAAGTAATCCTAGGGCAGTTAATCCAATAACAAGTGCTGTCTTTTCATATTCATGGTCATCACGCGCGTCTTCAATGGCCTTTGGGCTTTGGGCCACGGGGATTGGATGACTTATTCTTGGGGGGTGTTTTTTTATTGTTTGTACTGGCTCAGAATTTATGTCGTTTTGTCCAACCTTCTGTTCATTTCCTGCAACAAGGATTTCATTGTTGTAGTTTATTATTGTTCCTACCTGGAGCCTGAGGTCAGAAGGCAGCATGTATAAACGAGTGCCAACAGCAAAGTCTACTTTCGATCTTGCGTATTGCAAAACATTTTGGTACCTTTTAATACTTGAAGGCAAATCAATTGCAGAATTAATAGAATCCTCTAAATTTGCCAAGTACTGTTTTTGTGCATCAAAGCCAGTAGAAGGATCAGTTATGTTCGATCTCGTTTGTGCTTGCGAACCTAGCAAACACCAAACATAAGTACGAATAGAGTCGTTTATTCGTTCTATTCCCGCTTTTGTTAGGCCCTTAGAAGTATCCAAAATAAATGTTGTCCATGCTGTTTTATGCTCTTGCTCTATGGACCCAAGGTGAACAGTTGTGCCTGAAGAGAAAGATGTGTAAGGAGGATTCCAATCATAGTTATACTTTCTGTGCACGCCCCAAAAATAAAGGGTGCCTAAACCATGATTAAGATCCAACTTTTGTCTAAAGTCTGTCTTTGGGTCAATATCAAATTCGTTACAGATCCTTTCAAAAGCCTTGTAATCTATTCTGTTGCTGAATGGATTAAACGTTTTGTCATTTGGTAATGGCGCTTGCAGTTCAGATAAAATACGCCTGAAGGTGTAATAAAAATGAAATCTATACACTGACCTCACCAAAGGATCAGGATGATTTAAATGATCAGCATACGACACTCCACACCCAGTTGATGCGCAAAACACAACAAAGTTTAACTGGTTCTGATAAAACTGCATCGGATGACTGAACCACACTTTCGGGATGTAGTCGTTTTTAATAGGAGGGTTAAGATATCTGTCCAATGGAGTACTAACCTTTACTTGGAAGGCGTCAGACTGAGTCACAGAAATGTCAAGGGTGTCAGTTGTTATATTTTTAAGATTGTAGTGCGGCCCAACAGAATATTTTGCATTAGTATATTTGAATGCACTCATTTTTAAATTGTTTTAAAAATGTTTGTAACAATAACAACTCAAGACAGTCCTTCGTTTTTAGAATATGCTATTGATAATGAATGCGGAACCCAAAGGGTTGCACTCCATGAAATTTTTTACAAAGTCGTATGGTTTAATATAAGTGAATCCAAGGAGAATAATAAGATTAAAAAATTTGATAATATATTAAACTTAGTTAGCCAGTTAACCATACCTGATGGTTATTACGGGTTTTGCTCGCTGAAAGAAGCAATGAGTAACTTCGACATTACTCTCAAACTTAACAATGCAAATTTGAAAGTAATGTTGACATTCAAACCTGAAGAAAAAAGAGTAAGTTACCATTTTGATGTAGAGCTAGCTAAAATGTTAGGCTTTGCAACTAACAATCAATCAATCGATCATGAATTTATAGTTACACCAGACAAAACTACTTATGAGGGAGAATATCCGCTCGATCTTGCATTACATTCATTACTCTATGTTCATTTGGACGAGCTGAGCACTGATGAAAACTTATATGATGGAAGGCCCTCAACTGTTTTAAGAGCTCTTCCATCAGGGAAAGCTGCATATTGCGATTATGAAATTATACAATTCCCTAATTTACAGTTTAAAAGATTAGCTTGTGGGAGGGTCAGATCATTTAATATAAAGATCACAGATAAAACAGGGAAAGTCGTGAAATGTGATAACCTGCACATTGTTTTGGAAATAAAATAATACGTTGTTTTAAAAAATGTCACGTGGACCAGAAGAATCAGGAGTTACATTAGCGCCTGAGAGGTGTGTAACTTTAGAATTAAAAGACCTTGCAGACGTTGAGGACTTTGAACAGAACGGTGAGATAGGCACTTTGTATGGTTTTGAGTACACTAAAGATGGTTATTATAAGCGCAAAGAGGTTGACGACAACAAAAGGTTTCCTAAACTAGAACAACTACGCAATCTAGAAGCAAATAATACAGGTCAGTATGAATATAAAATAGTTCGAAAAACTGACAACAAATGGCACTTAGAACCATATTTAAAATGGGACATAAAATTTGAATTCTTAAGCCCATTTACATTTTTTGACCGTCAAAAAAGTTTCAGAAAAGCATTGAACTCTGGCCCTTTACATGTAAGTCTTATGCCAGAGGACAACAGTCGGAAAGAGATCGAAATAAAGCCGTTTGGGGACAAACAGTACATCCTCCACAGAAGAGAATCGGTTTTAAAGAAAGCTTCTACAAAATTACAGTTCATTCCACGCACAAAATTAGGAGACACGTTCACAATGATATTTAAAATTTCTGTCTTAAAAGATGAGGCGAGAAATGGAGCTCTGGGCGTCAGTGACAATCTTATGAAAGGAATTCTTATTAGCTGGCAAAACTTAGACGTTGACAAACTTAAAGTTACTGTCGTCGTTCTTTACAATGGCGAGGATATTAAGGTCATAACAACAAGCAACAAAATTGATATTAGTCTAAATAGAAACGATCTTACAGAACTAAACTGGATTAATCTTACACATTTGGGCCTTATAGGTTTTTATTATACTGAACAAGTTTTGACAGAGAGTATGATAAAAACAATAACTGGATTAGATTAAATTATGTTTTAAAACTATGGAGCAGACGACTTTGGTGTCAATGCCGATGTTAAACTTTATGACAAAAACCCCTCATTGTTCATTGATTTGTGGACAGACTGGTTGTGGAAAAACAATATTTATCCTCGACCTATTACAAACAGTTTATCGTTATAATTTTGATCATATAGTAATTTTCTGCCCAACACTTAAATGGAACAAAGCATATCACGACAGAAGGTTTATATGGACGGATGATGAAATCTATTTAGTTGATCCTAGCAATAAACTTAGCGAGTGTTTAGAACACTTTTATAGACAGTTTGAAGGAACGCAGACACTATTTATTATAGATGACTGTTCAGCAGAAAGAGACATAGTTAAAAAGAGAAACACTTTGTCAAAACTAGCTTTCAGTGGAAGACATGCTGGGATAAGTGTGTGGATTCTATGTCAAAAATATAACTCAGTTTTAAAAGACTTTAGAGAGCAATTAAAGACTGTAGTTTTATTTCACATGAAAGACAGAGACGCATTTGATGAATGTATGCGTGAAAATGATGTTATTGAAGACGATCAAGAAAAACGAAGGATTAAGCAAAAACTAAAGTCTCAAAAGTTTTCTAAATTAGTGTTAAAAACAGATAATCCTACACATTATGTATGTTTGTAAATTGTTTACTATTAGAGAACTATAAAATAGGCATTCTGGGTAAGCCGGCGGAGCAACAGCGAAACTGGCTTCAGCCGGTTGGAGCTGGCGGAGGTGGGTGAGCCAGAGTGCCTATTTTATAGTTCTCTGTTGCCTCATCCAGAATGAAGTTCAAGCCAAAGAAATCACGGAGTCTCTCACTGAGGAAAGGAAAAGTGGCCGGATCTGTGGTCTTCAGTGTTGCCAACCAGTCCATTCCAACAGTCACAGAAGAACCAGTCAAGAGCCTTGGAAGATGGTATGATGATACGCTGAAAGACACACAAAGAGCAAAAGAAACCAAGCAGATGGCGGAGGAAGGCTTGGAGACCATTGACCAGTGTGGGCTCCCTGGCAAATACAAGGTCTGGTGTCTGCAGTTCATGCTGATACCAAAGCTGCTATGGCCTCTGATGATATACGACATCTGCACCAGCATAGTGGAGGCAATGGAAGCCAAAATCAACAAGTTCACAAGGAAATGGCTTGGTGTCCCACCCTGTCTGACTGACATAGCGCTGTACTGTCGCCAAGCAAAGCTGAAACTACCACTGAAATCCATCCTGGAGGAATACAAAGCAGGGAAGATCAGACTTCAAAGCATGCTGGAGGACTCAGGAGACAAGGTGGTAGAAGCAATCAAGCCCCAGCTGAAGACAGGCAGAAAATGGAAAGTTCAAGAGGCGATGGATTCTGCAAAAGAAAGTCTCAAGATCAGAGAAATAACAGGACAGACACAGACCAACAGACAAGGACTGGGGGTGACCAAAACTGAATGGTGGTCAAAGGCCAAAGGAAAAGCCAAAAGAGACATGATGATTCAGGAGATGAGAAAAGAAGAAGACCAAAAAAGACTCCAAAAAGCAGTCCAGCAGAGCCAGCAAGGGCAGTGGACAACGTGGGAGAATGCACTCCAAAGAAGTCTCACTTGGAATGACGTTTGGCACATGGCCCCTCTCAGGATCAGCTTCATTCTCAGATCTGCATATGACCTTCTGCCCTCAAATGCAAACCTGGTGAAGTGGGGGAAAACAGACGATCCTGCATGCCCCCTCTGCCATGAAAAACAAACAGTGGAGCATGTCCTAAGCTCATGTAAAGTAGCCCTGGCTCAAGGAAGGTACACATGGAGGCACAACCAAGTGCTCAAAGAGATTGTACAAGTAGTCTGGGCTAGTACCAACACCACAAAAGGGAAAATCAGGACTCCAAAAGCACCCGCAACATTCTTCACGGCAGGAGGCAGCAAATCATGGCCAAGAACAACAGTGCCACTCGAAACATGCAGGCAGAGTCTGCTGGACGGGGCAGATGACTGGGAGTGCACTGCAGACCTCCCAGAATGGAAGAGTCACCCAGAGATCATCAGCAAGAGTGGCATGAGACCAGACATAGTAGTCCACTCTAAGTCAACCAAGCAGCTGATCATGATCGAGCTCATGGTGCCATATGAGAACAGAATGGAGGCAGCTCAAATCTACAAGACTGAAAAGTATGCTGATCTGGCAAACAGCCTGAGGAGAGAAGGCTATCAGGTCAAAGTCCTCACTGCAGAAATTGGAGCTAGGGGGTTTGTAGGAACGTCTGCATACAGCCTCATGAAACAGCTCTCAGTTGCAGGGAAGGAAAAAACCAGAGCCCTGAAAGCAATGGCAGAAGCGGCAGAGAGGTGTTCAAGCTGGATCTGGTCAAGGAGGAACAAAAGCGAACTTCATAAGGCTTAATTTCCCTACAAATATCAGGTGTCCCTGTGGCTCAGTGGTTAAAGCGTGAGTCATTAAGTGGAAAATGAGCATGTCCAGAGGGTCATGGGTTCGAATCCCAGCCATGGCTCGTCCCAAAATGGGAAAAAAAAAGGGGCAGCAGAGGGACATCCGGAGTCATGAACCGGGTGTGGCCCAACCCCCCTAGAGTGTCAGGAGATAAGGGCCGAAACACTTGCTTGAAGGGGGCTTCTCTTCTGAGGACTCTCTGCTGCCACGCTCTCCACGAGTTTCTTTCTACTGTCTCCAACCCTTTTGTAAGCTTAACGCAGCCTTTAAACAAAAATGGAGATTGATAGTTGTAGTAGAAACTCTACCATAGAGAAAACTTTGCTGGCTGAGTCTCACACCTCTTCTGAAAGTAAACAAGGGTAAATGTGTGCACCTGACAAACCAGCCATCAGATTCTCACCTACAGACCAAGTTCTCTTTATCACAGAACTGGGATCCTGGTCATGCTACACATTGTGGCTGAACCATACTCTGGGGCTATGCCAGAAACCGGGGGAATGCCAGACACCATGGCTACACTCTAAACCAGGGTGACACCAGATAACCAATCTACACAGGTGGGGCAGTCATCAGCCACAGGAGAGATCAACTACCCTCTCCGAAATAAGTTAAGAAAATTAACTCCCCTGGACTCAAACCCATCAGACCCTTACCCTCACTTTATGATGAAACAGTGAGAAACTGTCTATGAGTACCACTTTGGCTACTGAACTGCACTGCAAGCGAAGTGGATGTATCTTAACCAGATGCATTCAGAGTAACTTAGACAGGCCCACTGTATTCCAACTTAGGCGGCTGCACAGAGTGTAAGCACGTAAAGTAGGAGTGAGAAAGCCCCCCCCCCCCATGGTTGTGGTTCAATGAGAACTAAAACCTTGCATATTGAAGTGACATGTAAATACTTACCTATGTGTAAGCAAGTAAAGTTGATGTGTGAAATTGCACTTAACTTGTCAGTTCTCTGTTGTTCAATCAATGTTGAATGTTTGAACTTCTCTCTTCAATTCTGTCTCTCGGAGCTACAAGTACTTCTAAGAGTACAGGCCTCAGGAAAATTATCTCAGAGCCACTCTTCAGTATTTTAACAAGACCCGAAAAAAAATTTCTTTCCATGAGTAGTATCGGAAAGTTGCTCCTTCCACCACTAGTAAGAGAGAGGGTGTAGGTGAAATGTTCAGATAATTCTCATCGAAAAATTATTCCAAGTCCTTCCCCTAGAGGACCCACCTACCATTCATCCACATCTCTCGTCACATCGAAGTGGGGGCTCCGTCCGGGATTGTAAAATACACTTTGGATTGTAAAATACAATTCACTCTAAATTTCATTTCCTTTGGCTAGTCCAAAAATTTGGACAAAGAGCAGAATTCAGAGCAAATAGGCTGATTGAGTTGAGTCCAGGAGGAAAATCTTTTATGTTTGTTGTGTGAATGGTTATCTTGCATGACAAATAATAAGAGTGTGTGTGGCTGATTTTTTTTTTTCTTTTTAACTTTTTTCATTCGTTTTAATCAACGTACAAAAAACATAACAACATTTGTACATAAAGAGTAATATTTTTTTTTACCAAACATATACAAAGAAAAAAGGGCTATATATTAAATAAAAAAAAAGGGATATACACATACACGTACATCTATGTGACGAACAGCTATCAATCAATATATAGATGTAAACAGCAACATCAGCAAGAATAATGACATTTGTATACATGTATGTTCATAATTGTCAATGCACTCTAATCATTGTAATCACTGATGAATCCAACCCAAAGTATTGTTTTATCAATGCAACATTTACAGGAGAAAATATCACTTTACATAATTATAATTTTCATATTTCTTTCATCTTTTTCCTTCTTTTATTTCCCCTTTTTTTCTTCTCATGCCGTTTCTATAAGTGGTAAATATGGTAACCATCTTGTTTTAAAAACATGTCCATTCCAATTTATATCTGCATTGTATTTTTCGATTTTATAACGTGAAAGTAGGTACCTTTGGAAGGAGACTATATCAGGAAGACAATGGTCAAACTTGCATTTATAGATATACTGTTTTCCTAAAAGAATTATTAAGTCTAAAACCGAGTCTGTAGATATGATTTCATCATATCCAAAAAGTATAACTTTCTCACGAAATGTAAAGTTCGTACCTGGAAAGCACTTTGATTTTAGCAATCTCTCCAATTTTTCCCAAAGCTGTTTAGAGTAATCACACTCCCAGAAAATATGCTCTATGTTGTCCTTAGTTTCTCTACAGAAATCACAATTGTTATTCCCCACTATCCCCATTTCCTTTAAAACTACGTTAGTTCCAAGAATCCTGTGTACGATACGAAGCTGCAGCCATTTAAGTTTTATTTCTTGTATTTTATGAATTTGGTTGAAAACCTTTTCCCAAGAAATTTCTGTTTCCAGTTTTTCAGTCCATTTCTGGCACGAATTAGGAAGTTTGCTGTCAAATGTGAAAAGGTCATAGTACAGTCTTGATCCCTTGGATATAGAGTATATTATTTTTAGAGCTCTTGGTTTTTCTTTTATATTTTGATTAACTGATATATTAAGACCAGTTTGCTGTATATATTTCCTAATAGAACTTACACAGCCGTAGTAAGCCAAGAAGCATACACCCATATCATATTTTCTATTAAATTCGTTTAAACTTAGAAAACTTCCGTCGTTTTAAAAAAAATGTGAAACACAGTAAACACCTTTCCAAGTCCAATTATATCTGATTACATTATTACCAATTTTAAATTTATCATTATGAAAGACTGGCTCGGACAGTACATCCGATTGTGTTTTTGCTTTCAGGTGTCTACAAAAATCTCTATATGCCATGAATGTATGGTTCCAGAATACATTATTGTATTTATCCAAAGGATAACAAGGACCATGTTTTTCTATTTCTTCGAAAAAAGGATACATTACACAGGCAATATTTCTCCACTTGTGTTTTGTTGTTTTAAATCTTCTCAGCCAGGTAAGTTTTAGAGCATTGGTATGCTTTCTAATATCGGGTATGCCTAAACCCCCCTCCTTTATGCTTTTTATTGCAATTTTTCTACTTATTTTATCCCGTTTACCATTCCAAACAAACCAAAAACACATTCTCTGACAATCATTTATGAAGTCATCTGGTGGATTTGGAAGTAAAATCCACAGATGAATCAATTTAGATAAAATCAAAGATTTTAACACAGCAACTCGTCCAAGAGGAGTAATGTTTCTTTTCATCCATATTTTAAACAAGGCTGTTATTTCTGATAATTTTTCAGCATAATTAATCTTTTCACAGTTTTTTTTTTACATCATTTGTGAACCATATTCCCAACATTTTAAACTTATCAGGGTTCCATTGTATATTTAAATGTTGCATATATTTTATTTTTGAGCCTTTCTTACAACCTAGCCATATTGCTTGTGTTTTATCTGCATTTAGGAAAAGTCCTGAAAACTTTCCAAATCTCTCTATTAATTGGACAGATCTTTCAAAAGATATTCGATCTCCATTATTCATTAATTGTGTATCATCAGCAAATTGTGATATTTTAAGTTCTTTGTTGTTTATTTTAACACCTTTTATATCTTTATCTTCTCTTATCATGATTGCTAAGATTTCTACACATAGTATGAATAGATAAGGCGAAAGTGGATCTCCCTGTCTACAGTCTCTTTCAATGTGAAACCAATCCGAAGTTTGACCGTTAACTATAACAGTTGATTTTATGTTTTTATAAAATGTTTGTATCCAATTACATATGCTATTTTCAAAACCATATTCTCTCAAAATTTTAAACAAAAATTCCCAGTCCACAGAATCAAAAGCTTTCTCAAAATCTAAACAGAGTAAAAGTCCGGGTAATTGTCTCACTTCCAGATAGTTTATTAGGTCATAAATAAGCCGTATGTTATCCCCAAGATATCTATTTGCAATGAAACCTGTCTGATCTTCACTTATTAGGCTCGGAAGAACCTTTTTTTATTCTATTTGCGATGCATGCAGACCCAATTTTATACAGAACATTTAAAATTGAAATAGGTCTCCAGTTTTTTATATTCTCTCTCGATTTATCCGGTTTAGGTATGCAGGTGATTATTCCTTCTTTTTGAGTGGTTGACAGTTCCTCATCCTTCACTGACTGATTTTGAGCACGAACTACAAAAGGACCAAGTTTTTTCCAGAAAAATTTATAAAATTCAGCTCCAAAACCGTCTGAACCAGGACTTTTACCATTTTTCATGTTTTTCAAAGCAAAGCCAGCTTCTTCTAAACTTATTTCTCCATTTAAGGAATCTTGTTCTTCTCTAGATAGTTTTGGACACTCTTGTATTAAGTCTTTTACGTCACATGTATCTATATTTCTTTTGGAATACAGTCGTTTATAAAATAAATGAACTTCTTTCTTTATCTTATTTGGCTCATCTATAAGTGTTCCATTGTTGTCCACCAATTTTGTCATACTTTTATTAACATAGTGCCTCTTTTCTAAATTACGAAAGTAGTTTGATATTTTTTCCCCTTCAGCGATCCATTTAGCCCTTGATCTTAATATAACTCCCTGTATTTTCTTCTCTGTGAGTGTCACTAGTTGTTGTTGTTTTTCTTTTAACAATTTAAAGTCATCCTCTGTTTTATTTTCTTTTTCTAATACAGCGATTTCTTTTAATAAATCATCTTCTTTTTTTAAAGCCTTTTTTTCCCTCATAGTAGCATATGCAATAGTTTTCGATCTTATTTTCACGAGCAAAAAGTCAATAAAAACTTTATCTGATACAGTAAGTTCAACATCTTTAAGTGGGATTCGAGAGAGTGTTTCTACGTCATACTGTTCTTTCAAATATTCGCAGATGATTTCATCGATTGAATTATGTACTTCGTCTACATATTGTTTGTCTTTTAACAATTCACAATTAAATTTCCAGAATGTGTTGTGTTTAATAGTTTTCCCAAATTTCAATTTCAGAACAACCATTGAATGATCTGTTCGATATCCAGGTGTAATATCTGCATCTCCAAAATTCAACATAAGGTCTTCTGAGATAAGAAAGAAATCTAACCTACTCTGCTTTCAAGGCGATGATCTGTGCCATGTATAACGTTTTACTTGTGGATTATTATCACGCCAAACGTCTGACAGAGCGAAGTCAGCCATCGTTTTCAACACATTGTTTTGTCTTTGGATTGTTTATATTGCTATAATTATCATAATCTAAATAGGGATCGAGGACAAGGTTCCAGTCACCAACTAAAACAAGTGCATGATCTTCATATTTCTGTATTTTGCCCTTTAAGTTTTCGTAAAATTCAGGATTATCTTTATTAGGACCGTAAATATTTACCAGCAGAATCTTCTTCTCGAAGGCTGTCATGGACATAATGATATAGTTTCCGTTTGAATCCCTTTCTATTTCGTTGATTTTAAATTTGAAATTATTATTAAATAATATTGCAACTCCCCTTGCATTTGACTTAAAGGAGGAGAAGAAACATCTATATCCCCATTCAGACGTTACATATCTTTCAAGTTTTTCATTGAAGTGAGTATCCTGAAGGCAGTAAATACAGTATGACTTTTTTCTAAGAAAATGAAATACGTCTCTTCTCTTCTGAAGGTCTCCTAGTCCCTGGCAATTCAGGGACGATATCGTTATTGATGCCATGTTAAGTCGTAAGGCATTTGCATAAATAATTTACTTCTTATACAAATTGAAAAACATAATGTGGTATTTCACATAAAAGTAATAAATTAGTCCATAATTTTTGTCTGTGAGAAACCATTTCACCTTAGAAGTAACAACAACAACAATTATAGCAACAGAAATGCATTGCTGTTGATAAAAGGTAAATGACACTGAGGTGGGCTGGATAAAAGGGGAACCAATTCTTTGCAATATACAGCGTTCCATACATGAAGAAGCCATACGCACAAAAGGCGTACTGTGTACGAAGAAAAAAAAAAACCCTAATAAACAAACATAAGAATGGAGGGAAAACATATTCTTTATAAATGACAACCGCACTGGAGAGCACGGGGCTTTGATTACCTGCTAATTAATGCACAAATCCAAACATAATACCATATTGGAAATACGGCTATTACAGTCAGGGAGGCAGAT
>JAMYXO010002716.1:15000-22638 GCA_033310375.1 Conus canariensis | reverse complement strand
TGTGTGTGTGTGTTGTGTGTGTGGTGTGTGTGTGTGTGTGTGTGTGTGTGTGTGTGTGTGTGGTGTGTGTGTTGTGTGTGTGTGTGTGTGTGGCGGCGTACGTGTGTGTGTGTGGGTGTGTATTGCAGGTAAGCATAACCTTTCAGATAACACTGTTGAAAAAAAATCGGGTATTTTCGACAAATTACAGGATTGTGACATTTTGCGTTGCAACTATCACGTGTTACAACGCATTGTTTTTCGAATGTCACAATAAAAAATTTTGTCAAAACTGAAAAATCTGTCAGTGGATTATATGAAGTTGGGTAAACATCAAAGACCTTTTAGGGGAGGCCAGCTTGATGTCAGAATATGAAATGATGAGAAATCTTTCTGCAGAAAGAGTAGATTACCAAGTGTACGTGTTTGTTTACCATATAAGGACTTGTTTTGTTGAACTCGGTTTGGTTCAAGCTGCACAAATGCATTCGGTATAAAGCAAAATCACACCACAAAAGGTCATTGCATAATTTGTTCTTAGATGCCGATCTAAAACATCTGTTTATACCAGTTAGGAACAGAAAGCTCGATTCGTTTGGTCAAGAATCAAAATGCAATACCTGTGTTAAAGTAGACCGTGTGATCTCTTCTTAAGGAGGGTGATATAAAGAGAAAAAAAAAATGACGACTCACTACATTGTCAACAAAGTGGCATACTATTGACTCGGTATAGAATTACGGGAGAGACAAAAGGACAAGACTGCACAGTATGCAGAACAAAGGCTTATCAAGAGATATAAAAGAATACTTTAACATATGAGATCAGAGCATTTTTGCCACCAACAGTCTAATTCTTTCAGCGCAAACCACAATTTACTGTTCTGACGGGATAAAATAATTCCGTGGGCGCACGTGTATTTATATATAGGCTTGTGTGTGTGTGTGTGTGTTGTGTGGTTGTGTGTGTGGTGTGTTGTGTGTGTGTGGTGTGTGTGTGTGGTGTGTGTGAGTGTGTGTGTGTGGTGTGTGTGTGTGTGTGTGTGTGTGGTGTGTGTGTGTGTGTGTGTGTGTTGTGTGTGTGTGTGTGTGTGTGTGTGTGTGTGTGTGTGTGTGTGTGTGTGTGTGTGGGTGGCGTGTGTGTGAGTGTGGTGTTGCAGGTAAGCATAACCTTTCAGATAACACTGTTGAAAAAAAAAATCGGGTATTTTCGACAAATTGCAGGATTGTGACATTTTGCGTTGTAACTATCACGTGTTACAATGCATAGTTTTTCCAATGTCACAATAGAAAAATTTTGCCAAAACTGAAAAATCTGTCAGTGGATTATATCAAGTTGGGTAAACATCGCAGCCCTTTTTGGGGAGGCCAGCTTGATGTCAGATTATGAAATGATGAAAATCGTTCTGCAGAAGAGTAGATTACCAAGTGTACCTGTTCGTTTACGCATATAAAGTGACTTGTTTTTGTTGAACTCGGTTTGGTTCAAGCTGCACAAATGCATTCAGTATAAAGCAAAAATCACCCACAACAGGTCATTGCATAATTTGTTCTTAGATGTCGATCTAAAACAATCTGTTGATACCAGTTAGGAACAGAAAGTCGATTCGTTTGGTCAAGAATCAAAATGCAATACCTGTGCTAAAGTAGACCTGTGATCTCTTCTTAAGGAGGGTGATATAAAGAGAAAAAAATGACGGACTCACTACATTGTCAACAAAGTGGCATACTATGGACTCGGCATAGAATTACGGGAGAGACAGAAAGGACAAGACTGCACTGTATGCAGAACAAAGGCTTATCAAGAGATATAAAAGAATACTTTAACATATGAGATCAGAGCATTTTTTCCACCAACAGTCTAATTCTTTAGCACAAACCACAATTTGTCTGTTCTGACGGGATAAAATAATTCCGTGGCGACGTGTATTTATATATAGGCGTGTGTGTGTGTGTGTGTGTGTGTGTGGTGTGTGTGTGGTGTGTGTGTGTGTGTCGTGGTGTGTGTGTGTGTGTGTGTGGTTGTGTGTGTGTTGTGTGTGTGTGTGTGTGTGTGTTTGTGTGTTTGTGTGTGTGTGGTGTGTATGTGTTTGTGTGTGTGTGTGTGTGTGTGTGTGTGTGTGTGTTGTGTGTGTGTGTGTGCGCGCGCGCGCGCGTGTGGTGTGAGCGTGTGTGTATTGCAGGTAAGCATAACCTTTCAGATAACACTGTTGAAAAAAAAATCGGGTATTTTCGACAAATTACGGATTGTGACATTTTGCGTTGTAATTATCACGTGTTACAACGATTGTTTTTCGAATGTCACAATACAAAAATTTTGCCAAATCTGAAAAATCTGTCAGTGGATTATATGAAGTTGGGTAAACGTCCCAGACCTTTTTCGGGAGGCCAGCTTGATGTCAGATTATGAAATGATGAGAAATCGTTCTGCAGAAGAATAGATTACCAAGTGTACGTGTTCGTTTACGCATATAAAGTGACTTGTTTTTGTTGAACTCGGTTTGGTTCAAGCTGCACAAATGCATTCGGTATAAGCAAAATCACACCACAACAGGTCATTGCATAATTTGTTCTTAGATGTCGATCTAAAACAATCTGTTGATACCAATTAGGAACAGAAAGCTCGATTCGTTTGGTCAAGAATCAAAATGCAATACCTGTGCTAAAGTAGACCCTGTGATCTCTTCTTAAGGAGGGTGATACAAAGAGAAAAAAAAAATGACGGACTCACTACATTGTCAACAAAGTGGCATACTATGGACTCGGTATAGAATTACGGGCGAGATAGAAAGGACAAGACTGCACTGTGTGCAGAACAAAGGCTTATCAAGAGATATAAAAGAATACTTTAACATATGAGATCAGAGCATTTTTGCCACCAACAGTCTAATTCTTTCAGCGCAAACCACAATTTGACTCTTCTGACGGGATAAAAAAATTCCGTGGGCGCACGTGTATTTATATATAGGCGTGTGTGTGTGTGTGTGTGTGTGTGTGTGTGTGTGTGTGTGTGTGTGTGTGTGTGTGTGTGTGTGTGTGTATGTGTGTGTGTGTGTGTGTGTGTGTGTGTGTGAGTGTGTGTGTGGTGAGTGTGTGTGTGTGTGTGTGTGTGTGTGTGTGTGTGTGTTTTGTGTTTGTGTGTGTGTGGTGTGTATGTGATGTGTGTGTGTGTGTGTGTGTGTGTGTGTGTGTGTGTGTGTGTTGTGTGTGTGTGTGTGTGTGTGTGTGTGGCGCGCGCGTGCGTGTGAGCGTGTGTGTATTGCAGGTAAGCATAACCTTTCAGATAACACTGTTGAAAAAAAAAATCGGGTATTTTCGACAAATTACAGGATTGTGACATTTTGCCTTGCAACTATCACGTGTTACAACGCATTGTTTTTGGAATGTCACAATACAAAAATTTTGTCAAAACTGAAAAATCTGTCAGTGGATTATATGAAGTTGGGTCAGCATCACGGGCCTTTTAGGGGAGGCCAACATGATGTCAGAATATGAAATGATGAGAAATCTTTCTGCAGAAAGAGTAGATTACCAAGTTTACGTGTTTGTTTACCCATATAAAGTGACTTGTTTTGTTGAACTCGGTTTGGTTCAAGCTGCACAAATGCATTCGGTATAAAGCAAAAATCACACCACAAAAGGTCATTGCATAATTTGTTCTTAGATGCCGATCTAAAACAATCTGTTGATACCAGTTAGGAACAGAAAGCTCGATTCGTTTGGTCAAGAATCAAAATGCAATATCTGTGTTAAAGTAGACCGTGTGATCTCTTCTTAAGGAGGTTGATATAAAGAGAAAAAAAAAATGACGGACTCACTACATTGTCAACAAAGTGGCATACTATTGACTCGGTATAGAATTACGGGAGAGACAGAAAGGACAAGACTGCATTGTATGCAGAAGAAGGCTTATCAAGAGATATAAAACAATACTTTAACATATGAGATCAGAGCATTTTTGCCACCAACAGTCTAATTCTTTTAGCGCAAACTTCAATTTGACTGTTCTGACAGGGGATGAAATAATTACGTGCGCGCACGTGTATTTATATATACGTTGTGTGTGTGTGTGTGTGTGTGTGTGTGTGTGTGTGTGTGTGTGTGTGTGGTGTGTATGTGTGTGTGTGTGTGTGTGTGTGTGTGTGTGTGTGTGTGTGTGTGTGTGTGTGTGTGTGTGTGTGTGTGCGCGCGCGTACGTGTGAGCGTGTGTGTATTGCAGGTAAGCATAACCTTTCAGATAACACTGTTGAAAAAAATCGGGTATTTTCGACAAATTACAGGATTGTGACATTTTGCGTTGCAACTATCACGTGTTACAACGCATTGTTTTTCGAATGTCACAATAAAAAATTTTGTCAAAACTGAAAAATCTGTCAGTGGATTATATGAAGTTGGGTAAACATCAAAGACCTTTTAGGGGAGGCCAGCTTGATGTCAGAATATGAAATGATGAGAAATCTTTCTGCAGAAAGAGTAGATTACCAAGTGTACGTGTTTGTTTACTCATATAAGGGACTTGTTTTGTTGAACTCGGTTTGGTTCAAGCTGCACAAATGCATTCGGTATAAAGCAAAAATCACACCACAAAAGGTCATTGCATAATTTGTTCTTAGATGCCGATCTAAAACAATCTGTTTATACCAGTTAGGAACAGAAAGCTCGATTCGTTTGGTCAAGAATCAAAATGCAATACCTGTGCTTAAAGTAGACCGTGTGATCTCTTCTTAAGGAGGGTGATATAAAGAGAAAAAAAAATGACAGACTCACTACATTGTCAACAAAGTGGCATACTATTGACTCGGTATAGAATTACGGGAGAGACAAAAAGGACAAGACTGCACAGTATGCAGAACAAAGGCTTATCAAGAGATATAAAAGAATACTTTAACATATGAGATCAGAGCATTTTTGCCACCAACAGTCTAATTCTTTCAGCGCAAACCACAATTTGACTTTCTGACGGGATAAAATAATTCCGTGGGCGCACGTGTATTTATATATAGGCTTGTGTGTGTGTGTGTGTGTGTGTGTGTGTGTGTGTGTGTGTGTGCGTGCGGGTGTGTGTGTGTGTGTGTGTGTGTGTGTGTGTGTGTGTGTGAGTGTGTGTGTGTGTGTGTGTGTGGTGTGTGTGTGTGTGTGTGTGGTGTGTGTGTGTGTGTGTGTGTGTGTGTGTGTGTGTGTGTGTGTGTGTGTGTGTGTGTGTGTGTGTGTGTGTGTGTGCGCGTGCGTGTGTGAGTGTGAGTGTTGCAGGTAAGCATAACCTTTCAGATAACACTGTTGAAAAAAAAATCGGGTATTTTCGACAAATTGCAGGATTGTGACATTTTGCGTTGTAACTATCACGTGTTACAATGCATAGTTTTTCCAATGTCACAATAGAAAAATTTTGCCAAAACTGAAAAATCTGTCAGTGGATTATATCAAGTTGGGTAAACATCGCAGCCCTTTTTGGGGAGGCCAGCTTGATGTCAGATTATGAATGTGCAGACCTTTTTGGGGAGGCCAGCTTGATGTCAGATTATGAAATGATGAGAAATCGTTCTGCAGAAGAGTAGATTACCAAGTGTACTGTTCGTTTACGCATATAAAGTGACTTGTTTTTGTTGAACTCGGTTTGGTTCAAGCTGCACAAATGCATTCGTATAAAGCAAAAATCACACACAACAGGTCATTGCATAATTTGTTCTTAGATGTCGATCTAAAACAATCTGTTGATACCAGTTAGGAACAGAAAGTTCGATTCGTTTGGTCAAGAATCAAAATGCAATACCTGTGCTAAAGTAGACCTGTGATCTCTTCTTAAGGAGGGTGATATAAAGAGAAAAAAAAATGACGGACTCACTACATTGTCAACAAAGTGGCATACTATGGACTCGGCATAGAATTACGGGAGAGACAGAAAGGACAAGACTGCACTGTATGCAGAACAAAGGCTTATCAAGAGATATAAAAGAATACTTTAACATATGAGATCAGAGCATTTTTTCCACCAACAGTCTAATTCTTTTAGCACAAACCACAATTTGTCTGTTCTGACGGGATAAAATAATTCCGTGGGCGCACGTGTATTTATTATATAGGCGTGTGTGTGTGTGTGTGTGTGTTGTGTGTGTGTGTGTGTGTGTGTGTGTGTGTGGTGTGTGTGGTGTGTGTGTGTGTGTGTGTGTGTGTGTGTGTGTGTGTGTGTTGTGTGTGTGTGTGTGTGTGTGTGTGTGTGTTGTGTGTTGTGTGTATGTGTGTGTGTGTGTGTGTGTGTGTGTGTGTGTTGTGTGTGTGTGTGTGTGTGTGTGTGTGCGCGCGGCGCGCGGTGCGTGTGAGCGTGTGTGTATTGCAGGTAAGCATAACCTTTCAGATAACACTGTTGAAAAAAAAAATCGGGTATTTTCGACAAATTACAGGATTGTGACATTTTGCGTTGTAATTATCACGTGTTACAACGCATTGTTTTTCGAATGTCACAATACAAAAATTTTGCCAAATCTGAAAAATCTGTCAGTGGATTATATGAAGTTGGGTAAACGTCCCAGACCTTTTTCGGGAGGCCAGCTTGATGTCAGATTATGAAATGATGAGAAATCGTTCTGCAGAAGAATAGATTACCAAGTGTACGTGTTCGTTTACGCATATAAAGTGACTTGTTTTGTTGAACTCGGTTTGGTTCAAGCTGCACAAATGCATTCGGTATAAAGCAAAAATCACACCACAACAGGTCATTGCATAATTTGTTCTTAGATGTCGATCTAAAACAATCTGTTGATACCAATTAGGAACAGAAAGCTCGATTCGTTTGGTCAAGAATCAAAATGCAATACCTGTGCTAAAGTAGACCCTGTGATCTCTTCTTAAGGAGGGTGATACAAAGAGAAAAAAAAAATGACGGACTCACTACATTGTCAACAAAGTGGCATACTATTGACTCGGTATAGAATTACGGGCGAGATAGAAAGGACAAGACTGCACTGTGTGCAGAACAAAGGCTTATCAAGAGATATAAAAGAATACTTTAACATATGAGATCAGAGCATTTTTGCCACCAACAGTCTAATTCTTTCAGCGCAAACCACAATTTGACTCTTCTGACGGGATAAAAAATTCCGTGGGCGCACGTGTATTTTATATAGGCGTGTGTGTGTGTGTTGTGGTGTGTGTGTGTGTGTGTGTGTGTGTGTTGTGTGTGTGTGTGTGTGTGTGTGTGTGTATGTGTGTGTGTGCGTGTGTGTGTGTGTGTGTGGTGTGTGTGTGAGTGAGTGTGTGTGTGTGTGTGTGTGTGTGTGTGTGTGGTGTTTCTGTGTTTGTGTGTGTGTGGTGTGTATGTGAATGTGTGTGTGTGGTGTGTGTGTGTGTTGTGGTGTGTGTGTGTGGTGTGTGTGTGTGTGTGTGTGCGCGCGTGCGTGTGAGCGTGTGTGTATTGCAGGTAAGCATAACCTTTCAGATAACACTGTTGAAAAAAAAAATCGGGTATTTTCGACAAATTACAGGATTGTGACATTTTGCCTTGCAACTATCACGTGTTACAACGCATTGTTTTTGGAATGTCACAATACAAAAATTTTGTCAAAACTGAAAAATCTGTCAGTGGATTATATGAAGTTGGGTCAGCATCACAGGCCTTTTAGGGGAGGCCAACATGATGTCAGAATATGAAATGATGAGAAATCTTTC
>JAMYXO010002716.1:0-5000 GCA_033310375.1 Conus canariensis | reverse complement strand
TTCGAATGTCACAATAAAAAAATTTGCCAAAACTGAAAAATCTGTCAGTGGATTATATGAAGTTGGGTAAAAATCACAGCCTTTTTGGGAGGCCAGCTTGATGTCAGATTATGAAATGATGAGAAATCTTTCTGCAGAAAGAGTAGATTACCAAGTGTACGTGTTCGTTTACGCATATAAAGTGACTTGTTTTGTTGAACTCGGTTTGGTTCAAGCTGCACAAATGCATTCGGTGGGGGGGAGGCGTTTGTTTGTTTTTGTGGGGTGTGTGTGTGTGTTTTGTGTCGTGTGTGTGTGTGTGTGGGGGTTTTTTAATGGGTGTGTGTGTGGGGTTTTGTGGGTGTGTGTTTTGGGGGGGGGCCAGGGGGGAAACAAACCTTTCAGATAAAATTTTAAAAAAAAAAAATCGGGGGTTTTTTCGACAAATTAAAAGGGAGGGGAAACTTTTTTGCGTTGAAAATACCCCACTTTGTTCAAAAAGAATTTTTTTTGGGAATGTCAAAAAAAAAAAAATTTTCCCCAAATCGAAAAATCTTCAGTGGTTTATATAAAGGTTGGGAAAAATTTACACCCTTTTTGGGGAGGAGTTTGATGTAAAGATTATAAAATTGATATAAAATCTTTCTGCCAAAAGGGATTAATTACAAGTGTGGGTTCTTTTTAGGGGAAAAAAAGTGCCCTTGGGTTTTGTTAAACTTTTTGGTTCAAGCTGCACAAATGTTTTCGGTATAAACCCAAAAATAAACCCCAAACAAAAGGTCATTGCTAATTTGTTCTTAAGGGTGGGTTAAAAAAATTTGTTTTTTTGATCCCGTTGGGAAACCAAAAAGGAAAGCTCGATTCTTTTGGGGCAAAAATAAAAAAGGGAAATACCTTTGCTAAAGTGGGCCCTTTGTGATCTTTCTTAAGGAGGGTGATTTTAAAGGGAAAAAAAAAATGAGGACTATTTACATTGTAAACCAAAGTGGCATATATTGATTCGGATAAAATTTAACGGGAGAGAAAAAAGGGACAAAAACCTGCACTGTATGCAGAACAAAGCTTATCAAGGATTAAAAAAATTTATTTTAAAACATTTAAATTTAGAGCATTTTTCCCACCAACATTTTAATTTTTTTGGGGCCAAACCACAATTTAAATTTTCTGTGGGGAATAAAATAATTCCGCGGCCCCGGAAAATTATGATGTTTGGGTGTGTTTTGTGTGTGTGTGTGTGTGTGTGTGTGGTGTGTGTGTGTGTGTGTGGGGGGAGTGTGGGTGGGGGGTGTGTGTGTGTGGGGTTTTTGTGGGGTTTTGGGGTTTTTGTGTTTTTTGGATGTTGTTTGTGGTGTGTTGTGTGTGTTTTTTTTTTTTTAAGTGTTTTTTCGGGGGTTGTGAAAAATTTTGTTTTTTGGGGGTTGTGTTTGGTTGTTTGTTTTGTTTTTTTTTGTTTTTTTGTGGGGGGTTTGGTTTGTTTGTTTTGGGTTGTGTGTTTGTGGGGTTTTTGGGTTTGTGTTTTTTTTTCGTTGTGGTTTTTTGTGGTTGGTTGGGGTTGGGTTTGTTTTTTGTTTTTTTTGATTTTTTTGGTTTTTGGGTGTTGTTTTTTGGTGTTTTTTTTTTTTGTGTGGGTGTTTTTTTGGGTGTTGGGGGGTTTGTGGGTTTGTGGTTGTGGGGGGGGGGTGTATTTTGGTTTGTTTTGGTTGGTTTTAAATTTTTTTTGGTTTTGGGGGGTTTTGGGGTTTTTTGTGTGTGTGTGTGTGTGTGTGTGTGTGGTTGTTTTGTGTTTTGTTTTTTGTTTTGTGGGGGTTGTGTGGGTTTTTGTGTGTTTTGATGGTTTTGGGGTGTTGGTGTGTGTGTGTGTGTGTGTGGTGTGTGTTTGTTTTGTTGTTGGGGGTCAGCGGGTGTTTTGGGGGGGAAGGAAAGTTTAAATTTTAGATAAAAAATTTTTTGAAAAAAAAAAAAGGGGGGTTTATTTTCGCCCAAAATTGAGGATTGTGACATTTTGCGTTGAAACTTTTCACGTTTAAAAAGATTTTTTTTTGGGAATGTCACAATAAATTTTTTGCCAAAAACTGAAAAATTGTCAGTGGATTATATAAAATTGGGGTTTTAAAACCAAAACCCCCTTTTTTGGGGGGCCAGCTTAATGTAGTTTTATGAAATAATGAAAAAAATTTTTTCTGCAAAAAAGAGTAGATTACCAAGGGGACTTTGTTCGTTTACGCATATAAAGTGACTTGTTTTTTTGAATTTGGTTTTGGGTTTTAAGCTCCCACAAATGCATTCGGTAAAAAAGCAAAATACCCCAACAAAGGTCATTGCAAAATTTTTGTTTTGATGTCGATCTAAAACAATTGTTGTTCCCATTTTGGAACAGAAAGCTCGATTCGTTTGGTCAAGAATAAAAATGCAAAACGGTGCTAAAGTAGACCGGTGTGATCTTTTTTAAGGGGGGTGATATAAAGAAAAAAAAAAAAAGGGGGGATTAAATACTTTTGTAACCCAAAGTGGCTTACTTTTGGTTTGGGTATAAAATTTAACGGGAGAGAAAAAAAGGACAAAAATGCACTGTATGCGAAAAAGGTTTAATCAAAAAAGATATAAAAGATTTTTAACATATGAAAATCAGAGAATTTTTGCCACCAACGTTTAATTTTTAGCGCAAACCCAAAATTTTTGACTGTTTGCCCGGGATGAAAAAAATTCCCGCGGGCGCACGTGTATTTATTTTTTTTTAAGTTTTAGGGGTGTGTGTGTGTGTGTGTAGTGTGGGGGTTTGTGTGTGTGTGTGTGTGTGTGTGTGTGTGTTTTTGTGGGGGTGGGGGGTTGGGGTTTTGTGTGTGTGTGTGTGTTTTGGTTTTGTGTGTTTTTTTTAGTGTGTGTGTGTGTGTGGGGTGTGTTTTTTGTGTGTGTGGTGGGGTTGTGTGTGTGTGTGTGTGTTTTGGGTTGTTGTGTGGGGCCTTTTGTGTGTTGTGTTTTTGTGTGTGTGTGGGGTGTGTGTGTGTGTTTTGTGGGGCGTGGTGGGTGGTGGGGTTGTTTTGGGGGCAGGTAACCAAAACCCCTTTTCGATAACCTGTTGAAAAAAAAAATCGGGTATTTTCGAAAAATTCAGGTTTGTTTAAAATTTTTGCTTTTTGAAAAACTATCACGTGTTACAAGAATTGTTTTCGAATGTCCAAAAAAAAAAAATTTTCCCCAAATTAAAAAATTGGGTCAGGGGGATTTTATAAATTTGGGTAAAATTACCCCCTTTTTTGGGGGGGGCCCAGTTGATGTAAGTTTTATAAAATTGTTTGAAAACTTTCTGAAAGAAAGAAAAATTTACAAGTGTCCCGTGTTCTTTTAAAGGGGTAAAAAAGTTTTTTTTTTTTGTTAACTCGGTTTGGTTCAAAGCGGCACAAATGTTTTCGGTTTTAAAAAAAAAATCACCCCCAACAAAAGGTCTTTGGGCAAAAATTTGTTTTAGTTGTGATCAAAAACAATCTTTTTGAAAACCATTTTAAAAACAAAAAGTCAAATTCTTTTGGGGTCAAAAATAAAAAGGCAATACCTGTGTAAATTTGCCCGTGTGACCCTCTTCTTAAGGGGGGGTGAAATAAAGAGAAAAAAAAAAGACGGACTCACTACATTGTCAAAAAGTGGCTTTACTATTGTTTGGGTATGAAAAAACGGGAGAGAAGAAAGGAAAAGACTGCACTGTTTTGCAGAAAAAAGGGTTTAAAAAAAAGGAAAAATTAAAAAATTCCTTTAACATATAAATTTAGGGGTTTTTTTCCACCAACATTTTAATTGTTGGAAAAGGTTTGGTTTTGGGGGTTTTGGTGGGTGTTTGTTGTGTGTGTGTGGGGTGTGTGGGGTGTTTTGTGTGTGTGTGTGGGGTGTTGGGGGTGTTTTGTGTGTGGTGGTTTGTTTTTGGGGTGTGTAGCTGGGGTGTGTAAGTGTTTTGTTTTTGTTTTGTGTTTTGTGTGTGGTTTTGGTTGTGTGTTTTTGTTTTTTGTGTTTTGTGTGTGTGTTTTGTGTTGTGTTTTGTGTGTGTGTGTGTGTGTTTTTGTGTGTGTGTGTGTGGGGTGGGGTGTGTTTGTGTTTTGCGGGGTGACCTAATTTTTCAGAAAACCCTGTTAAAAAAAAAAAAATCGGGTTTTTTTCGACAAATTCGGGATTTTTGACATTTTGCGTTGAAAAACAAATAAAGTGTTAAAAAGCATTGTTTTTCGAATGTCAAATAAAAAATTTTTTCCCAAAAACTGAAAAATTGAAAATGGATTATATAAAATTGGGGGAAAAACATCACGGGCCCTTTTTGGGGGGCCAGTTGATGTAAAGATTTTGAAATGATGAGAAATTTCTGCGAAAGGTAATTCCCAATTTGTACGGTTCTTTTTCGCATATAAGTGACTTTTTTTTTGGTTGAATTGGTTTTGGGTTCAGCGCAAAAAGCTTTGGGTTTATAAAAAAAAAATACAAACAAAGGTCATTGTTTAATTTTGGGTTCTTAGATGCGATCTAAAAAAATTGTTGATACTAGTTGGAACAGAAAGCTCGATTCTTTTGGGTCAAAAATTAAAAATTTCCCAAACCCCTGTGCTAAAGTAGACCGTGTGATCTCTTCTTAAGGAGGGTGATAAAAAGAAAAAAAAAGAGGATTCACACATTGTCAACAAAGGGGCATACTATTGACCGGTATAGAAAAGGGAAAGAAAGGAAAGACGCACTGTATGCAGAACAAAGGGCTTTCAAGAGTTTAAAAAAAGAATACTTTAACAATGAATCAGAGCTTTTTTTCCCCCAAACATCAATTTTTAGCGAACAAAATTTGACTTTTTCTGCCCGGGATAAATAATTCCGCGCGCAGGGTAATTTTTTTACGTGTGTGTGTGGGGGTGTTGTTTTGTGGTGTTTGTGTGTGTTGGTGGTGGTGTGGTGTGTGTGGTGGGTGTGTGGTGGGTGTGTGGGTTGGGTGTTTATTTGTTGAACGGGTTTGTTTGTGTTTTTGGGGTGTATTTGTGTTTTGTTTTGTTTTT
>JAMYXO010002715.1:20000-22643 GCA_033310375.1 Conus canariensis | reverse complement strand
GGCGTCAAATAGAGGACACACCACAGTCCATATTCTGCGGTGTTTCTCACCACCATAGGGTGCAAAAAAGAATCAATAGAACCCAAAGCAGCCAGCGAAAAGAGATAGTAATGAAAACCAAACGAAAGGATGGGGGAGGAAAAAAAGTTGCTGAAAAACTAAGACATTATGCAAATAGTATAAATTGTAGTATTAAAAAAAAAGAAAGACAACCAAGTTAGCTAGGCAACAAGGTTCTGACCAGAGCATTGTCATGATATCGGCGAAAGTCGTAGCACGTGGACCACGCTTCTTCAATTCTCTCATCTTTGTTGTTCATTCATTTATCCATCAGCTCATAATCAAGGTAGTGTGGTCTCATAAACTGTGAGCGGATTGGTGTTGGCGTATATGGATACTAGTCCACACACAGTGACGCCCCTTGATGAAACTGAAACTGAACTGAATAACTGATATCACCGATGTTTCCAATACAGCAGTTTTGTTTGCTATTATTTTTGTACTGTCATCTTTGTTTCCTCATTGCCCTGGTTCTTGGTTTCCTTTGCACAATATTGTCGGACCTATTTCATCGTCTTTCCATTGAAACAAAATTTTTAGACAGGCTTTGTCCTTTCGTCTCTGTTCCCGCATTCTCAACCGGGTCTATTCTTCACAAAGAATGATCTAGAATGGACCTCGTTTGTCCTCATGCTGAACACAAGGTGGGAACGGTACAGAGGCAACAATTACATAGGGTTTGAACCTTACCCTTAGGTTATTTGTTTCAGATTTATTGTTCCATTCAACGGCCCACTGAGAGACACATGCCACGATCCTTGGTCTCATCAGTAAACAAACTACAACATCGCGCTTCGGCAGGACTCACAGAAACTTAATTAACGTTGTGTATATTGTCTAAATGGTACGGTAGTACTGTATGGGGAGTAGCAAATGGGTGTTGGATTGTGTGGCCGGACCATTTTGCCATGGCTTTAATGATTTGATTCTTTCTTCTGGTTTACTTTATTTCCACCCTCTATCTCTCTCTATTCATGTGTGTGTGTGTGTGTGTGTGTGTGTGTGTGTGTGTGTGTGTGTGTATGTCCTGCATGTCTGTCCCTCTGGTCTCTATCTGTCAGTCTGTCTGTCTGTCCGGTTCTGTCTGTCTGTCTGTCTGACTGTCTGTCTGTCTGTCTGTCTCTCTCTCTTCTCTCTACTTCTCTGTGTGTGTGTGTGTGTGTGTGTGTGTGTGTGTGTGTGTGTGTGTGTGTGTGTGTGTGTTAGAGTTAGATTTATTAAGGCTAAGTATTATTTTGACCCCTGTAGTTTTAGAGCCAACTTATTGTTAGCAACAAGAAATGAACATGCCCTCTACGATCTTGCTATGTACATATTTTATGAAGCTCAAAAGCCAATACGAACGGTATATTCATAATAGTTTGCGTAGCGTACATATGTGTAATGGCTTTTCCTTTCCATTTTCTTTACTGAGAGTCCTTCTCGTGTGTTGCATTGCGGGTGTCACCCCTTCAGTATGGACTATGGCCTCAATTTGAAGAAATCATTCGCATTCGCTCCTCTCTCTTTTCCTCTCTCTCTCTCTCTCTCTCTCTCTCTCTCTCTCTCTCTCTTGTGGTGTGTGTGTGTGGTGTGTGTGTGTGTGTGGTGTGTGTGTGTGTGTGTGTGTGGTGTGTGTGTGTGTGTGTTCCTACCTACATTAGCTTCATAGCTATGAAGAGTCATTCGATGTTTTGACAGAGAGACATTCTGGACGCTGTTGAGTCTCTGTGGAATACCCCAAATCCTTGTCTTCCTGATCGTGGGCAGCTGTCAAGAGATGTCATGCAGGATTACTAATATGGAACATTTATGAGATTGCTCGGAGATACATCGGTCCTTCTGCTTTCTGGGGGAGCAGCAGAAACAAAATCGTAATCTACAGAAAGTAGACAGTATAAAATGTTCCTGGCCTCCTCCTCAACACAAATAAGTAAATATGTCTTAGTTTGAAAAGTAGGTTGTAGCAGGTAAGCTACTATTTGTTCAGTTTACGCCCAACTACAAAATAGTGGGATTAGCAGTTTCCCAACGCACCTCACTCGAGGGTCGAGGTTGTGTAGACTAAGAAGTTGCAAGAGCGCGATCATGTGCAGTCAGGTAACAACCAGCTTCCTTCACCATCAACCGTTTCGTTAGACTTCTGCTACGCACATGAATGGCCCCATTCCTTTGGCAGGCGTTGTGAAAACTGCTAAATGACAATAAGGCTTGACAGTTCCTCAAAATCATCATCAGTATTTGGCAGTGCACCCAGCAGTTTGGGTGGTCTTGGTCTTCAGGTCCATTGACAAAAAGCTCTGGACTCTGTCCTCCCTCAGGTTGGGCGAAGGACACTGGGGCGCAAAAAAACTAACACAAAGGGGCGCTAGAGCCATCCCAGGTAAGTGTTTGAATGCTAAATATGGCGTGTGTGAAGACATAAATGTTTGGCATTGGCGGCACATTGCGAATTCAATTGTCTTTTGAAACTTTCACACCATTTGTTGTCTGAGGGCTCTCTTGACTAAACATCAGGTAGGCATATGACATTAGGTAACACACAATTCGTCAAAACACAGTCAGCGAAAGCAAAGCATCTTGAGTCATCCGTTTATGTGCCAT
>JAMYXO010002715.1:0-10000 GCA_033310375.1 Conus canariensis | reverse complement strand
GGTCAGGTGTGTCAGCTCTGCGGAGGGATACACTGCTCTGACCAATCGTTGTTTTGTGTGGTGAGTAGAGTTCGCTTGATTCCGACCAGGGCGGAATGTGTTGGGGTAGCTTCACTTCGGTCCCTGGTGTTCGTCGGAGTGGACGTACGCCTTGTAGGTGCGGCGGCAGCGCCGTTAGTTTTTGAAGAGTGACTTCGAGTCATAGTTAGGGCCAGGTCCTCGTCGGGTTTGGGTGCCCTTGGCCTGTGCTGAGTCGGTGTCGTCCTTGTTAGCAGCCACTGTCAGCCAGTTGCAGAACTGGTGTGGTTGATCGTCTGTATGTCCAGGTTGGTGATCTGTTAGGTTCGTTGTGCTGTAGTTCGTTGTGTTGTCTTGTATTATGGCGAGTTGTACTGTAGTTGTCTCAGGTTGGGATTAGTTGTATGGTGTTCGTTGCGTATACTGGTTGTCTGGTATGATGTTGTCTTGGTTCCGTGATTGGAATTTGTTGTCAGCCGGTTTGTGTTGTTACCTCTTTTCGGTATATTCTGTAAGTAGTGTACATAGTGGTTCCTGAGTTCGATTGTCATGTGACAGTTTGGCTAGACAATGTGAGTTCAATATAATGACCGTTGATGGACAGTGATGTAGATATTGTTTGTGGTTAGTTCATGGTAATGTCAGTGAGTTCAATAAGAGGGTAGTACGAGGTTGCATTTGGTTGAGGATCATAATATGAGTCAGGTGCAGATGTGTCTGCGTGAATCATAGAGGGGTTTGATGATTGTGCTCAATCTCAGTTGTAAATAGTAGGTGTTCGTTGAAATTGATTAACGATTCTGGAGTTGACCTGCACAGCATTGGAATCGGTTAACTGTGTAGTAGGGCTAAGGCCAATTTGTGGTCGAGTGGTTTATACTGGAGTACGGTCGTGACTATTCAACTTATATTGGTGTCTTGTCACTTTCGTTACGAGTTAGGGTTCTCGATGCGGGTGTCGTGCGCGTGCAGACTGTATCGGTGGCGTACGCATTTGGTACAGGACAGTGAGTCCATATGGTTAGAAGTTTTGTAAGTGACAGTCGTCACACGTGCAGGGATGTATGTATTTGTGACAGAACGGGGTTGGAGAAAGATATCTTAGGTTGTGGGGAGGCAACCCAGTTATGAATTTTAGTAAGCAGAGAGAAGGGAAAGGTAAAGTTTAAGGCGAGTAGCTTAGCAGTTGATAAGATAAAAACGGATGATGTGCAGCATGTAATATTGTATGAAGTATGGTTGTGTTGGCATAACAAGGATTAACCACTGGGTTATCTGACAATAGATGACATGAGAGTGAGGTGCTGGATGGAAATTTTGGCGAACAAATCATGTTTTTGATATATGATTATAATTGACAGTGCAAAGAGGGGTAATAATGTGAAGGATTGTGGCTGCGAGCCGATTCTCTTGTGTGAACATGCTGGAACTGTGAACCGCTAAAAATTGATAAGTTTTGTTTTTTTCCTGAGATGTGTATTACTACTGGTTATTGTGTGGAGACATTTCCTTGTGAAATTGGCCATTTCCTAGATTATTTAGTATGTCCTAAGGGGGCCCATGGAGTCCGTGTTGGATCGCTTAGATTGGTTTATTTCTCCGAGAATTGGGTGTGATTCATAATTTCATATGTAATAGCGTGGATGGGCTCAGGGAGAATATTGTTTTACCGCTGTTGTAAGGGTTGGCAGGAAATGGGTCTGATAACCCCAAAGTGAGTAATGGGTTGGGGGATGTGTTCGAAATTTAAGGGGTCACTCTCATGCCCGAGTGGGAAGTAGGCAAGGGAGATGGAGAGTTAAAGCTTTACCAAGTAGCCTATGTGCCTTGATGACTCGGGTAGTAGCAACATTACAGTAGTGGCCTACAGTTGTGTCAGCAGGTATCCTGCTCCGTCCTGAGGCTGGGGCCAGACCACCGCAGTCTACTGCCGCGTGCCGGCAGGTGAGCGGCGCTTTCCAGTGCCTGTTTTCCCGGGAGAGGGAGACCACCCAGGCCGGCTGCCTTCTGTGGGGCAGCTCTCCTCCGGCTACCGGTACTCTTCCGGGAGTTCTCCGGCACTGGTTCCTCGTCCCGGTTTAGGCGTCCTGTGAGAGGGCGCTGCACCAGGCCTTTTCCACCCTTGGTGTCCGGCGGGGCCTTCAGAGGAGGAGGCGTCCTACGAGCCCCGGACCCGTCGAGAGGGCGTCTGGTGTGTGTGCGTTGGGTGTCGTGCCCATTGCGGGGAGGAGTCAGACCGCGGAGGAAGCCACGGTCAGCGCCAGGGTGCAGAGTCTTCGGGGAGGGTGTCGGCCCGCGGAGGAGCCACGGACAGCGCCGGGGTGCAGGGTCTTCCGGGGAGGTGTCAGCCTGTGAGGGGCCCCGTACAGCGCCGAGGACTGGAGTTTTCCGGGCCGGGATGGGTTGTCCCATGTTTGTGATAGAAGGGGTGTAGCGTTAGGCAGTAGGGTTAGGGGTGTTAGCTACTGCCTCCTTTTAGGACGTAGTGGCCGGTTCAGTGTAGGGTACTTGTCGTTGCCTCCCTTAGGGACGCAGCGACCAGTTTGGTAGTGGTCCCGGGTTAAAAGGGAAGGGCGAGTCCTGGGGAGAGGTGTGGGTGGTAGCAGTCGTTAAGAGATTAGAGTCCCTTTGGTAAATCCTTGTCCCTAGTAGTTAGTCACCACGTGTGCGGGCTATCGCTGTGTCCCCAGGTCACAGTGATATACCGCAACTGGTGTTTTAGGTTAGGTTAGGGTCTTCCAGGTCTTTATCGTAGAGTAGGGTGAGTCAGCGGGAATTAGGATACTTGTGTGCAGTTGTAGATGTGCGTGAGTGGTGGCGCCATGGAGTGTGTGTGAAATAAAGAAGCGTGCGTGATTGTAAAACTGTGTTAGTGTGCTGTGTTGTCTGACCTAGTGTGTGATAGGCGTGGGTAAGGGTGGTAGGGCCGTCCGGCTTAGCGACCGTGACACGCATGCTTTCTACTCCCTTAACTGACGACGTAAATAAGACAGTGTTGAAACTCACTATGAAACTCAGTTTCTAAGACTCGGCACAATACTGGCCTGGTTGAGAAACATACACCTGCCCTGAGTTTCTGGACCCCCGAAAACACTCGGCGTAAAGGGAGGCTGCCAGGCTTAAGGTCATAAACGGGGGGGGGGGGGGGGGGGGGGGGACGTCTTTCAACTTGAAGGCTTTTTGACATAGAAACTCCACTGCAAAAACCAAACATCTTAATACTGAGACAGGTTCTGAAAAAAAACAAACACCATAAAATGTGCTATTGTTAACCAGTAACTGTATATACACGAAGACGTTTGAAACAACCCTCCATACACATGAAGGAGTACTAGATCGTGGCAGTCTGCATGGAAATGCCACTGATCTGCAAGCTGAACCTGAAGGGTTCAGAATCGGAGTCAGGAACTCTGGCATTCCATGGTAGCTCTTCAGGAAAGAAGGTGTTAAAGAATGGGAATTTGCTTTCCATTCATTGTATACGTTAATTTTCTCCAGAAAAGCAACAAGTCTGATTTTTAAAAAAAGGAATCAATGAAGTGTATTTGCAAATGAAGCATGCAAAGAAAACTTTGCATTCGGGTCATGGGGTAACGTGCATTGAGAGATTGTTGATTGATTGATTTAATTTAACGTCTGTTCACAACAATGGTGATATTAGACTAAAAATAAACCAAAAAAAAAAAAAAAAATTAAAACGGGCTGCGTAAGAATTTGTGCCTGTGTTTGCGCGCGCGCGTGCGCGCGCGCGCGCGCGCGCGCGCGTGTGTGTGTGTGTGTGTGTGTGAGTGTGTGTGTGTGTGTGTGTGTGTGTGTGTGTGTGTGTGTGTGTGTGTGTGCGTGTGTTTGTGTACTGTGCGTATGCATGACTGTGCGTGTCTGTGTAGAGTGGTCTGTGTGTGTGTGTGTGTGTGTGTGTGTGTGTGTGTGTGTGTGTGTGTGTGTGTGTGTGTTAGTGTGAATATGTACTCATGGGTGAAAGGCTACATATAAACATTAATAGAATAACTATAAATGATTTCATGTTTACAATAAATTTGCAAGTATAGTGCTGGATAAAACTGATGCAATTTGTATCATTTCTTCGCTGTAGATTATATCATTTAAAGATCCCATTTTTGCTACATCTATCCCAGATATGTTGTATAACAGAGATAGCAATGGGCAATCAAAAAGAATATGTTCAATTGATATTGGATGACCACAAACACATTCTACATTTTTTGAAAATTTAGTCTTCCATGAATTTAATCGAATTTTGTAAATGAGACTAGACAAGGATCTGGAACACGGTAATATTTTTGACTTTGAAGGAAGCTTTTCTGTCATTATACGACTTTCTAACATCGAATTTATTTCATGTTTTTCTAACTTTAGTGTACTATCAGGATATTTTCTAATAGCTCCTTCTTTCGCTGATCTATCAGCCATTTCATTCCCCCAGATACCACAGTGAGATGGAATCCAACAAAATTCTACATTAATACCTTTACATATAATTGAATGTATTAAGTATTTTACGTCAAATATCAAATCTTTTCGAACTTTTGCATTCCAGTTTTGCAGACTGTAAAGAACAGATTTTGAGTCAACACAAAGTAAAATGCTATAAATCGCAGTATCAATATCAGCTATGAAGGATAAGGCCATAAGAATTGCATATAGTTCTGCAGTAAATACAGAAAAACCTTTTCCTAAACAAAATGACTTTCTTATCTTGAAAGCAGGAATAGCAAATCCAGCCCCTGTGTATGATTCCAAAACTGAACCATCTGTAAAAAATCTTTAAATGATTCGGATACTTATTTTCTAGATGTTCTTTTGCTTCAACGGATATAAGATTGATGTTATCCTCTTTTTTTTAGAGTTGTATAATCTGTATCGAATCTAGCAGAAATATGCTCCCATTGAGGAATAATGGGTATTATGGGACTACTTGAAATTGATGTAATATCAATATCACAACTCTTAAAAAGATCATCTGTATAGTTTCTAATAGGTTGAAGATATGAAATGTTTTGCGCTCTTTTCGGGAAATCCTGTCTTGAGTCAAGAAAAATGCCATTTGTCACTGAATTAGAAACTGAAAGACATCTAGTCACATACTTTGCGGTGGCCAACTTCCGTTGGTCCTCAAGAGTTAACAGATTAGCTGCTCTGTATGTTTTGAGCGTATTTGTGTGTACTGCCACACCAAGTGCCAACTTAACAGCCTTACTATCTATGCTTTGTAATTTTTTTTAGCAGCGTCTGTGGAGCTGAGAAATAAACCTCTTGACCATAAGTTAATTTCGATCGAACTAAACTGGTAGCAAGGTGTAAAAGTGTTTGAGTATCTTGTCCCCATGACTGAGCATTAATTATTTTGAGAAAATTTAATCTTTGTCTAGCTTTACTTATTATGTGTTCAATATGATATCGCCACTTTAACTTAGGGGTTAAATAGACTCCTAAAAATTTTACAGCTTTTGAATAATTTAAGAGTGTTGCTTTTTATAACAAGCTGAGGAGGATGCTTTGGAGTATACCATTAATAAAAAGCATTAATTGTGTCTTTTCTCCCGAAAGTTCTAAACCATTTTCTTTCATGTATAAATCTAACTTATCTAGCTCAACTTGGTATAGTTTTTGAACATGTGTTATAACTCTCTTATTTGTTTGTTTTCTGACGTTTGTATTCATCCATATAGCAATGTCATCAGCATATTGAACGAGATGGATATTGTTAGATGGAACGTTTGGGAGATCATGAATAAGAATAGTAAAAAGAATTGGAGCAATGATAGATCCTTGAGGAATTCCAATATCAATGTCCTTGAATGACGAATAACATGTGCCAATTCTTGTACAAATAGATCTCCCAGACAAGAAACATTTTACAAATTGATACATTGCTCACTAATTCCAATATGTTTTAGCTTATAAAGCAGACGAGCATGCCATACACTGTCATAAGCTTTTCTAATATCAAAAATTAAGTCAGCAATGTGTACTTATTCTTTGGAAAACTGTTTTTTAACTTTGATTCGTAATTTTGACCAATGATATGTTGCACATCTTCCTTTCCTGAAAACTGCTTGGTGTTTGGAATAATACATTC
This sequence comes from Conus canariensis, assembly GCA_033310375.1. Classification (NCBI taxonomy): domain Eukaryota; kingdom Metazoa; phylum Mollusca; class Gastropoda; order Neogastropoda; family Conidae; genus Conus; species Conus canariensis. The sequence goes on along the minus strand of JAMYXO010002715.1, from coordinate 3,882 downwards.
AGAATTATAAATCTGTTCAAGCTTTCAATTATTAGAATTATGTTAATATGATTTCACACGTTAACTTATACAACTTTTTTCATATGTATACAATGATTTAAAAGCTATTGACGATAACACATTTCGATCAGTTTCTGTTCAATAAGGAATTCATTAGATTCTTCTATATAGAAGTCAAAACCAATGTAATAAGTGTTAAGTAAATGAGATTAAAAATTTCTTTACTAATTGTATTTCTAAACTTTTGTGATTCCTTATGATTGATATTTTTGAATGGCAAAACGTAGTGAAATAGATACGTTTTGCTTTGGCCACAACTCTGTTACTGTGACTTTTTGCACGTTTCATTGCAATAAAATTTTCTTCAGTTCTGTCCTTTAGCCATGTTTTATAAGTTTTCTTTTTACTGCTCACTGCTTCTGCGCATTCTTCATTCCACCATCCATTTCCTCTGTACTTCTTATCATTATAGCATTTACGCTTGGGCATTGATTTTTCAGCAGCGTATAAAACAGCTTTTCTGAAGTTCTCATAAAATATATCAGTGTCTTCATGTTCCATGGAATTATGATCTATTGACAATAGAGTTGACTCATAGAGGTTCCAGTCAGCACTATTGTATAAAAACTTAGGAATCATATCTTCAACTTCTTCTTCATCTTGAATCTGTTCATTTAGTGTAAGAACAATAGGGAAATGATCACTTCCTAATGTGTCTTCTTCTGTTATCCAACTAGCATTCAATGATATATCAGGAGATACTAACGTTAAGTCAATAGAGGTTGGCCTATGATTTGAAACATCAGGAACTCTTGTTATACTTCCATCATTCAATAGAACTAATTTGGAATCCACAATATTTTCAACAAAGCGATTACATGTTGTGACAGAGCAATCTGGTTCCCAAAACGGAGAATGTGCATTGAAATCTCCCAATATGATCCAATTTTTTTCTGAAGAAGGAAGGTGTCTTATCCAGTCTGAATTATCTGTGTTTGGGCCTTTTGGATAATATACAGAAAGTATATTTATACTAGAATCTTTGCTCATTCTTAATGATAGCCCGGTAATAAAAAATTCTTCTTTATCTTTAGCTATTGAATTGAGGTCTAACTTCAAAGATCTATAATTAAGATCTGATCTAATATATATTGCAGTCTGAACTCTTTTAGTTGATGTACTACAGTTATATAGAGGAGGGTAGTAGAATCCCTTGAATTGAGGTAATTTGCTTGGTTCTACATATAGAGACTGCAAAGCCAAAATACAAAAGTTGTTGGAATAAATGTAGTTCTCAAAATGAAGTAGATTTTTAACGATGGATCTACAGTTCCATTGTAGAACAGTAATACAATTGTCAACATGTTTCATAATAATTGGTAGAATAAAGCGTTATAAACAGACGTTGGGCAAAGTCAATAAGGTTGAAAGATGGGGACCCAAGGTTGTCGAGAGCACCAGGGGAAAGGCACTCTGGAGATGCGCGCAGGCCTGTAGCCGTTGCTGGATGGTCCCCGATGACCACTGAAACCATGTCCACCGGCAGGGTATTGGGGCGCCTCCTGTGGGGCCGTTCCCAAAAGATGCGGTGGACGTGACGCCCCAAGTTGCCAGCGAGGATGCTGGTGCCCCTGTCTGACGGGTGGATGGAGTCCTTCATCAGCCTGTTGTTCGTGGAGTCCAAGTTCTCATGGGACAGAAGGGACACGTTGTGCATGGGGAGCTCTGCAAGGAGTAGGGCGTTGAACATCTCCCGCTTGCTTTGCAGATGTCGATCCTTCACTGGGGCCACTCTACTAACAACTATCTTGGTGTTTGGATGATTTGCTTTTGCTTGTTTTACAAGTGCGGACATCTCTGACACGACTGTCTTAGGATCTTTTCCTTTTAGATCGTTGATCCCACAGTGAAAACACCAAGCAGTCAGCAGTCTTCACCGTCTTGGTGTCGCCTAGGTTTTTTGCACAGGCCTCCAATCGGTAGGATGGTTTTGAAACCAGATGTACACCGTACGCGTACCCCAAACGACGTGGGTTTATCTTCCCCATCGTGGAATCATGGAACAGAATAACCTTAGGCAGACCAGACTGGTTGACGTCATCCCTCTTTTCATTATCTTTTGACGACATGACAGGCTTGGATTTGTGTTCGTGTGTAAAAGAATCAGCGTCATTCTTAATATGTTTGACGTCACAATTCTGGCCTGACCTTGCTGGCGATGTTTTTGCCTTTTTTGAAGGGGATTTCAGGCAGGCGGCGTATGATGGGTAAGTTAGTGAAGGTGATCGAGTGTCACACTCACCGTTGCCTTGGAGGGAGCTGGTCTGGGTTGCAGAACAGATGGTATGTGGTTTGCTCCTCTCTCCTTGCCGTGCCTCGATGGTGGTCTCCTCTCGCGACGCTGATGTAGTGCGTGCCTTCCGTACACTCTCTTCTAGACTGCAGATTCTTTCACTCATTTTCAGAATGACGTCCTTTAGCCCCTTGATCTCAGAGAGGGCTTTTTCACAAAAGCAGGTTCGTTGAGCGTGTTCTAAAACCTCAGGTAGATGGTGGTCACCGGGTGAATTTTTTAGACTTTTGGCCGTTTCTTCATCAGTCTGATGGATGTTCTCAGAAACTGGATTTTGCTCATTGCCGGCACTTCCTGTGGCTAATATTTCGACATCCGTCGATTTAGACAGCTTTTTGGGCTTCCTCCGTGTCGATGGGGTTTTTGATTTTGCCATAGTTGATAATTTTTTTTCTCTTTGCTGCAAGTCCTCAGACTAATCCGCCATGTTGGCGCAGGAATCCTTGAGAGATTGTGAAAGAAGTCGAAAGCTATTCGACTTTTTGTATTACATACTAAAACAGAGGGAGAAGACAGACAATCAAACACGACAAACAAGTGTGGTGTGTGTGTGTGTGTGTGTGTGTGTGTGTGTGTGTGTGTGTGTGTGTGTGTGTGTTGGGGGGGGGGGGTGCGAGAGAGAGAGACAGAGACAGACACACACACCACACACACACACACAGAGGGAAGGTAAGAGAGAGAGAGAGAGAGAGAGAGAGAGAGAGAGAGAGAGAGAGAGAGAGGTCGCCCCTCCCAGCTGTTTCCCACTCTCACTCTCTTTCAAGCACCACCACCACCACTACCACTACTATTACTGCTACTGCTACTACTACTACCACTACTACTACTACTACTACTACTACACTACTAGTAGCAGTAGTAGTAATAGAGGTGGTGGTAGTAGTAATAGTAGCAGTAGTAGTAGCGTACAATTACACAAAACGCTGCGATCAGGTCGTTTTCTGACACTAGTGAGACAAGTGTGCGAACTGTGAGGAAGTGACCTGTGAAAGCTATCATCAGGTACACACTCTGTCGCATCTTGATCCACTCTCTCCTCTGTCATCGCTGTTCTCAGTTTCACTTTCTCTCGTAGCAGAGCACAGTTACTATGTGGTCCAGTCTGCCATGGGATCACCGTTACCTAAAAATGTTGTATAGATTTCATTCATGCATTAATCTTACATTGCCACAAAAATCGATTTTTTTTAAAACAAAAAAAACGTGAAAAAAATGGAGTGAGGGGTGGGAAGTTTTAGTGGAGAGGGGATATAGTGGTGGTGGGGTAGTTAGGGGAGGCAGGAGGATGAGGATGGGGGAGGCAGAGAAACTTGTGAGACGTATATGGTGCGTGTTTATGACAACAGTAATTGTGTATTCCAGGTTATGGATATAAAACAGCAGATTTCTTAAAACAAACAAACAAAGACAATTTCCTCGCACAAAACATCGCATAAACAATCAAATAACATTACTTGTGATCTTGAGGTTTTTCCAATGTCAGTCTTCAAAAATGAGACCACACAAACATTCAATGTGCGCGCGCGCAC